>CM042423.1:19069956-19164956 GCA_023634145.1 Thymallus thymallus
TTACCCAGCAGCGCTAGCTCACCTCTCTAAGTGACTTCCACCGCAGGTTGGGGAGGGGGATGTCTATGAAACAAGGACTATTCTCTAACCCCTGATTTATTTTCTGGGGCTTTGGGCTGTCACTGGATCTTAGGATCAACTGCCAGAGAGACGTGGGGACTTGGGTCAATTCCTCTGAAAATAAAATAATTCAAGTACGCAGTTATCCAGTTGAGCTTAAATATCTTGTACTTTATTCTACCATCCCATTTGAAGTTGGAGTTATACTTGCTGTGAAGGAATGCTATTTGTTTCAAAGACTAGGTATAAATATACCTGGAGTTGTTTGTAAAAAAAAAAAAACTAATCCATCAACAAGTTCAACAGAGTTTAATAGGATATGCTCTATGAGTATATGTGATTTTAACAACTTGTAATCTTTGGCAGTGTCAGGCTTATTTGCTTCTCTATGTAACCGTGGTCAGAGTCTGACAGGTCTATTCTTTCTGTTTCTGGTGGTGGTTTGTGTTGGATCCCTAATTAGAGGCAGCTGTAGCGCATCGTCTCTAATTAGGGATCCTACAAAGGCTTGTAATTTTCACACTGGGTTGTGGGTCGTTGTCGATATTTTCGCAGTCACGGTGAAAGTAAGTGTGCAATTTTGTTACGTCCGTCCGTTCATTCCTGTTTGTGTTGGTGAACGTGACGTTTGTATTATCGTGTTTGTTTGTTTGTTAGTTCGTACTTTTGGATTGTTTTATACATAGTATACATAATAAAAACAATGTCGAACTACGTCTTGGTCCATGTATGCACCCCCTTGTGACAGGCAGCTCTGTGCCAAAACAATCTGCATTTTTGAGAATTTGGCAGATTGACATATGGATAAATTACCATCTCTGAAAACCCACCTCACTAACACAAAAAGAACAATGTGGAACAAAAGTGAATTGTTTTATTCTTCAATTGAACTTCATTCTTTTTCATATTGTAATGACCCGGGCTGGGTTATTAAAGGAAAAAGGACAGACGCCAGATGTGCAGGGCAGAACACAGGTTTATTCCTAAACTGGGCTATTGTTCAGGCCACAGCCCATGCCGCTAAATCCCCACGTACACAAACACACATTGTAAAGTTAAATGGCAGACTCATTGGAGCAGATCAAGATCCCGAATAGAAAGAAAGAGAGGTGAGACAGTGGCCCCTATTGATGCATTTCATAACCCAGAGGGATTACCCATCATACCCCCCAACCTTTCTGTCTGACCTGGCATAATTAACCCCTGCTAACACCCATGAGAACAATAACACACCCACGAACACAGAACACAATACCGGGTCGTTACAACATGTTGCAGTTTAGTCATAAAAAATCTATTTTCAAGGCTAAATGAGTTTCTTTATGTAAGAATACAACCCGGAGGCAGATGTTTGGTCCCACTTGCAGAGCTTGCAAATGTAGTTTTTAATATAATCCAGGATCAGGCAAAAGGAGTAGTCAGATGTACAGGCAGAGGTCGATAACAGGTAGTCCAATGTAAAACAGCAACAGTACAGAAGGAGCAGGCTAACGGGGTAATCCAAAAGAACGAGAATAGGTTGGTACACGGGCAGACTCAGGCTAAGGTACAGATAAGGGATAAGACGGACTCGAACACTCAAGGCAAGAAAAAGGTCAAAAACTGGAATCACGATCAAATAGTTAGGAAGGGCTTAGTAGGGTTGCACATACAAACAATACCTCACACCGAAGGGAGAATGAAGCTGGGATAAATACTGATGGGGAAATGGTAAACAGCTGTTCAGAATTCTGGTGATTGGGAACGGAGAGGAGTGTTGCATTCATGTGGGTTGGGATCTTGGTGATTATGGGTTGTGTTTACTTGTTGGTGTTGCGGATGCATAGTATCGTTTGCAGATCTTACAGAACCCCCCCCCCTACGGGCGGCTCCAGAAGACCGAGGGCGTCGGCTAGAGGGTCGTCCCCGGGGACGAGGAGCAGGACGATCTGGGTGATCGCGGTGAAAATCCTGAATGAGAGTGGGGTCAAGGATATCCTGGGCAGGGACCCAGGCCTGTTCTTCTGGTCCATAACCCTCCCAGTCCACCAGGTACTGTAGCCCACCACCCCGTCGTCGTGAGTCCAGAAGGGCCCTAACGGAATATGCAGGCTCCCCACTGACATCTAGTGGAGGCGGGGCTGTCTGAGATGTGACCGGAGGATGCAGAGGGCTGTAATGGACAGGTTTTAACAGGGAGACATGAAAGGACGAGGCTATACGGTAGTGACGAGGAAGCTGTAGGCGGTAAGTTACAGGATTGATACGGTGAGTAATCTTAAACGGGCCGATGTACCTGGGGCACAGCTTTTTGCAGGGGAGACGAAGCCGGATGTCTCGGGTAGATAACCAGACTCGTTGACCTGGGTGGTACAGAGGTGTAGGTCTGCGACGACGATCTGCGTGCTTCTTCTGGGAACTAGAGGCTTGAGTAAGATGACGATAAGCAGTTTCCCATACCTGTGCGCTGCGCTGAAACCATTCGTCCACTGCAGGAACTGTACCAGGCTCGTTGTCCCAGGGGTACATCGGAGGTTGAAAACCTAGGACGCATTGAAATGGCGTTAACCGGAGGGAAGAGTGGAAGAGGGAATTTTGGGCATATTCTACCCACGGTAGGTATCGACTCCAGTCGTTCTGTTGTAGGGCACATTGTTGACGGAGGTATTTCCCAATGTCTTGGTTTAGCCGTTCTGTCTGACCATTAGATTGTGGGTGGTACCCGGAGGAAAGGCTGACTGAGATTCCCATGCGCTTGCAGAAGGCTTTCCAAACCTGGGAGATGAATTGGGGGCCTCGATCTGATACTATGTCTTCCGGGATCCCAAACTGGCGAAAGACCTGCTGAAATACACATTCTGCGAGTTCCATGGCATTTGGCAGACGGGGTAGTGGGATCAAACGACACATTTTAGAGAAACGATCGATGACGACTAGAATGGTGGTGTAACCCGTAGATTCAGGTAAGTCAGTGATAAAGTCCATGGATATGTGTGACCAGGGTCTATTAGGTGTGGGTAATGGAGTGAGCTTACCCTCTGGCAATTGGCGGGGGGTCTTGGATTGGGCACAGACTGGACAGGACAATACATAATCTCGGACGTCTTCAGGAAGTGAAGACCACCAGTACCGGCGAGAGATGAGTTTAGTGGTCTTTGTTATGCCAGGATGTCCTGATCCCAACGATGTGTGGCACCATTGGAGTAGTTGAGGTCTGACTGAGGCTGGAACATATTGTTTGTCCTGTGGTGTTTCGGGGGGAGCAGGTTCAGTTTGTAGAGCGTCGTGAATGGTGTCCTGGATTTCCCATCGAATAGGTCTGGCAACACAAGATAGAGGAAGGATGTTTTCAGGTTCTGAGATACATGTGGGAGGATCAAACTGGCGAGATAGAGCGTCGGCCTTGATATTCTTTTTTCCTGGTATGTAAGACACAGTGAAATGGAAGCGATTAAAGAACAGTGACCATCGGGACTGGCGTGGGTTTAACCTTTTAGCATTCCGCACATATTCCAGGTTGCGGTGATCGGTCAAAACCAGGAACGGGTGTTGAGCCCCCTCCAGCCAGTGACGCCACTCCTCCAGCGCTAGTTTGATGGCCAGCAGTTCTCGATTTCCGACATCATAATTCCTTTCGGCAGGGGAGAGTTTTTTCGAGTAGAAGGCACATGGGTGTAACTTGGGAGGAGAACCGAAACGTTGAGATAAGACCGCTCCCACTCCTACCTCTGAGGCATCTACCTCTATAGTGAAGGGTTGAGTGGGATCGGGCTGGCGGAGGATGGGTGCAGAGGTGAAAGCTTGTTTCAGGAGGTTGAAAGCAGTAACCGCTGAATCCGACCAGGACAGTGTCTTGGATTTCTGGCTGGTGAGAGCAGTGAGTGGGGCGGCTTTGCTACTGTAGTTCCTTATGAATCTGCGGTAAAAATTGGCAAAGCCGAGGAATCGCTGGAGACCTTTTACCGTATGTGGTTGAGGCCAGTGGTGCACGGCGCTGACCTTTTCTTCATTCATGCTTACTCCTCCCGGAGTCAACACAAATCCAAGGAAGGACACAGAGGTGACATGAAACTCACTTTTTTCCGCTTTCACATACAGTTTATGTTCTTCTAGGCGTTGTAACACTTGACGGACTTGGGAAACGTGTTCTTCCATGGAATGGGAATAAATGAGTATGTCGTCTATGTATACGATGAGAAATCGGTCAATCATATCCCGGAAAATGTCATTCATGAAGGATTGGAACACTGCGGGTGCATTAGTGAGTCCATACGGCATCACGAGATACTCATAGTGCCCCCTGGTGGTGATGAAGGCAGTTTTCCATTCATCCCCTTGACGAATCCGGACAAGATTGTAGGCACTGCGGAGGTCTAGTTTAGTATACACATGGGCATTGCCTACTTGTTCTAGAGCTGCTGGGATTAGTGGAAGTGGAAACCGGTTTTTTTATCGTAATGTCATTTAGTCCTCTATAATCAATACATGGGCGTAAACCCCCGTCCTTCTTCTCCACAAAAAAGAAGGAGGAGGCAGCAGGAGAAGTAGAGGGGCGAATAAATCCTTGTCCGAGTGCTTCGTCGATGTACTGGGTCATGGCTTTAGATTCGGGTAGCGAAAGGGGATAGACACGGCCCTTGGGTAGGGATGCTCCAGGTAACAGTTCGATAGCACAGTCGCAAGGACGATGAGGAGGTAGTATACAGGCCTTTTCCTTGTTAAAGACATTCTGGTATTGGGCGTATTCTGACGGGATCCGAGTAGGAGTTTGGTCACGGGCTTCCTCTACGGAGGTGGCTCTACAAGGTAAAGTTAAACAATGCGATAAACAGTTAGTACTCCACTTCAGCAATTCCCCTCTCCGCCACGAGATGGCAGGATCGTGCTGGCAAAGCCAGGGGTGGCCTAACACCAGTGGTTCCTGAGGGGAAGAGACGACTAATAGTTGGATACGTTCCGAATGCAAAGCACTGATCTGAAGGGTAATTCCTGCAGTTTGATGTGTAACATAACCAGTGCCCAGTGGTTGTCCATCTAATGTAGAAACTCGTAATGGTGGTTTCAGTGCTAGTAATTCCACTCCTAGCCTGTCTGCCAACCCCTGATCAATAAAATTGCCCGCTGCCCCTGAATCGATTAGACCGGCCACAGATACGGTAGTACCCTGTACTGACAGGAGCGCGGGTAAACTGAACTGTTTCTTCGTCACGTTCAATAAGGCTGAGATGCCTACCTGAGTGCTGATGGTAGGAGGATCATGTCTGGGAGGACGAATAGGGCAGCGGCTGACGAAATGTCCACTCTCTCCACAATATAGGCACAGCTTGCTGGTTATCCGTCTCTGACGTTCTGTAGGAGTAAGGGAGAATTTACCGAGTTGCATAGGTTCCGGATCGACGGCCTGGACTGGAGTATACAGGGGAAGAGAACGGCTCTGAGGTTGTGGTGGTCGGGAGAGTTTGCGTTCCGATAGGAGGTGGTCAATGGAGATAGACATAGTGATATAACGGTTGAGATCTCGTACATCCCCTCGGCAGACAAGTTCCGTCTGTAACTCCTGGTTTAGCCCTCTCCTATACATAGTGAGTAGGGCGGTGTCAGACCATCCGCTTCCCGCTGCCAGGGTACGAAAGTCCAGTGCATAATCGGCAGCTGACCGAGATCCTTGGTTGATCTCGCAGAGGAGATCTCCGGTCTGACGGCCTGAAACGGGGTGATCGAACACCTCTTTGAATAACGAGATGAACGGTGACTCGCTTTGCAATGCGGGGCTGTTCGCGGCCCAGAGAGCGGTTGCCCAGTCCAACGCTCTCCCACAGAGCAGAGATACCGTGAAATCCACCTTGTCCTTTTCCCTAGTAAACAGGTCGGAATGGTGTTCAATGTATAAGGAACACTGCATAAGGAATCCTTGACACTTTCCTGGTGCACCGTCGTATTTGTTTGGCATCGATACAGGGTGTGATGAACGAGTGGATACCGGAGGAACCGGGAGAGGAGATGTGGCTGCGCCCGGTTGGAGAAGGCGGCATAATTCCTCTATCTGTTCCTCCTGTCGGGAGAGACGGGTGTGGAGCTCTGCTGGGTCCATGGTAATAGGTGAGGTATTCTGTAAGAATACAACCCGGAGGCAGATGTTTGGTCCCACTTGCAGAGCTTGCAAATGTAGTTTTTAATATAATCCAGGATCAGGCAAAAGGAGTAGTCAGATGTACAGGCAGAGGTCGATAACAGGTAGTCCAATGTAAAACAGCAACAGTACAGAAGGAGCAGGCTAACGGGGTAATCCAAAAGAACGAGAATAGGTTGGTACACGGGCAGACTCAGGCTAAGGTACAGATAAGGGATAAGAAGGACTCGAACACTCAAGGCAAGAAAAAGGTCAAAAACTGGAATCACGATCAAATAGTTAGGAAGGGCTTAGTAGGGTTGCACATACAAACAATACCTCACACCGAAGGGAGAATGAAGCTGGGATAAATACTGATGGGGAAATGGTAAACAGCTGTTCAGAATTCTGGTGATTGGGAACGGAGAGGAGTGTTGCATTCATGTGGGTTGGGATCTTGGTGATTATGGGTTGTGTTTACTTGTTGGTGTTGCGGATGCATAGTATCGTTTGCAGATCTTACACTTTAGCACTCAAAAACGGATGTCTTGAGGTCGAGAGGTAAACACAAACAATGTTTTTGATAAGAAACAATACTTTCAACTAATGTGAAAGTGCTCAGATTACAACCTTAATTTCCCCACTAAGAAAAACAACAACAATAACATCCAGAAAAACACAAAAACAAAAAGAAAGCTGAAAGTTTGAGGAACACTCTCGCTTGGCCCTTGACTCTTTCTAGTGTAATAACCTCCATTAGTGATTTTCAGCACACACACACACACACACACACACACACACACTCTTTCCTGTCTGTCTGTCGCTGTGCCGTGCTGTCACGCTAGAGCTGAACGGGGGAAAGGAGGAAGGGGGTCTGTGGATGAAACCTGAGCACGGCGGCTTCTCTTTTCACCGGGAGATGTTCTGGGCTGAGTCCGCCACAGGGATAGAGCAGCAGCCATTGCTGGAGTCTGGGAATTATTGGTATGTTTAATGGAATGGACCAAAGACCGAAGAATGGATACAAAAAACAGACCTGTGTGTGTGTGTGTGTGTGTGTGCACAGCATTCACAAAATACTTCAGTCCCGTTAGCCTAACCACAGCTTTAATATCGAGGAAGAAGGAGGAAGAGTCAGACTGCTTTGCTTCGTTGTAGATACCAAGATCAACCGAGGCTCCAGGGCTTCACTGCAGCAGACAGTTCTACGATCCCAGAGAAAGACTTGCCTAGTTAAATAAAGAATTTAAAAGACACCGACTTCTTTTAATAACGAGGGAAAAGTGTTGCATTCTGGGCAGTGGTTTTCATTAAGCCACCACCAAACATCCTTGGTGGGTTCGCTCACATGCCGTAACACTGGTGGGGCTATGGCAAGGTTTATCGGTGTCGAATTCATTAACACCAGCACCCAAAAAATATTATTAACCTGAAAAGCCCACATGCGTCTCCATAGTCTTCTCCCCAGCCAGCTGAGGCTGATGTTATCAGCCGTACTCCATCTGCGATGGTCGAGAGTTAGCAGCACGTTAGCCATGTAGGGAAAGGTTGTTTTTCTTAAATTGTCAATTTTTGGGGGGACATTTGTTTATTTTTTTCACCGATTTCTTCACCCTCTTTGTTAAGAACAGACTTAGCCTTCTGATAGTGACGCTCTGAAAGGAGAAGGATGGGAAGGAATGAAAAGGGGGAAAAAAATGGAGCCAACAATGTAGCCTTTTCACTTTCACTGGGTTCCGGGACCATTCCTCTTTTGTGATTGGACAAGCGTCCCTCCCACCTTTCAGGGTAGAGTAGACATTATTAATTATGGACCATTCATTAAGACTGGCTGTTTTTATGTTGTCTTTTTTTGTGGGGCATAATTACTAGGAGGCTTCTTTCTTGATTAAAACTCATTATTGGAGGGGATAGAGGAGGATGGAGGATGGGAAATTGCTGACCGTTTTCTTTCTCGGGAAGAGAGGTGTTCACTGTTTGCTTTTGAGAGTTATTCCCCTCTTCCTTCGTGCTCTGATGAATCAACTGATACCTTTTGATGAAGGATATTTTTGTGCAACAAAATTGCTATAAAACATTGAGAGATCTCCTCTGGCTGCGGCCTAGCAGAAGTTAGTAGTAGCTCTGTGACAAATGACTGTTGTCTGGTTTGTGAAGTATGCTACACTCCATTCAGGCTCTGTTCCAAATACTACCACTTTAGAATGTGGCCATAAACTGGGTATATATTATTTTTTAAATAATGTTTAATTGTTCATTTTATTTTCACCCCCCGCCCCCCCCCCCTACAAATACATACTTATACAAACGAACAACAACTTACAAACGCAGACAAACAACGACAACATCTCCTCTGCCCAGATCGTATATTCACACCCCCATCACTAGTGCCTGCGTTATTGTTTGCCACTTGGCCTTAAATTGTACCAATTTGTTTTTCTCGGTCGCCCATGCTATTTCAATATTTCAATAATAAATCATCCGATTTTTCTATTGTGTTAACGATGGCGAATTGATTGATTTCCACGTTTTTTGTATATATTTTTTTTCAAGATGAGTGATTAGGAGGGAATCGTCCAGTCCAATGGGTATCGCACTACACCCCTATATGACAGATTAACAGATTAAAGTACATTTACATTGTAATACTTCTGACAATTTCTAGCTCAGTCCATAACATTTGAACTTCATAGCGTTCCCAGAAAGCGTGGATTATTGAGTCATTATTAGTTCTATACTTAAGACATGACACTGCCGTGCACTGGGCATACATTTCTAAGTGGTATGCGATTATAGATATTGGAATGTAACCAATCAGGGAGAGAGTCTCATTAAGGGCAATGTGAGGCAGGTGTGAGGTCAAAGGGCTGTGTCCTTATCAACAAAGACAAGGATGAAGAAAGCATTGATACATTTTGAAAATTAGACCAAAAATGGCACCACCCCCAAGGTAAAAACACAGCAAAATCACAGAACGAAACATGGGCTGGCATATGTACATGGACTGCTACACCGTTGGCATGCCAACATGTTTACATTGATCAGTAATTACATTTTAATGTCGGTGTCGAACGATAAATGGCCGGGAATGATAACTCTATTTGCATATTATTCACTGAAATAAAATAACTTAATAACAAACACACACCTTGATTTAAAAGTGAAATGATTAAACAGCATGTTTTGTTACTATAACGTCACAATAACCACAGAAATGCATCATAACACAGAATCTCAGTGTCCCCCTCCCTAAGTATGTAGGAAAGCGGAGTCCCTGCCCATCTTCCAAAAAACATTTGAAACCCTACCTCTTCAAAAAGTATTTTAAATAATCCCACAGCATCCATCCCCCCCTCTCACACCTCCTCCTCCCACAAACATGAAGGTGTTGGTTGTAATTCTCTCCCCCTCACACAAGCTTCAGGAGAGTCGTCTGAAGGTAACCTAGTACCAGGATGTAAACATTTCAAAAAGTGCATAAGGGGTAAAATGACCAAACATGGTTCATGTTTTTTTTCCCGGAGTTTTCTTATATCTCTCAGAAAAACATTTTCAAAATCTTGTGAAATGACTGTCTGTTTTGCCATTAACAAATGTGTTTTTCAATGTGTTTCTATGGGCAATAACAGTAAAGGCCAAATTCAATGTTTCGTCAAATCGTATTTATTTATTTTTATTCCTAAAATTCCATATCAAATGGCTAAAATTATAAGTTTTATGACAATCTTACATTTATTTATTATTTATTTATTTTTACGTTAGCTCAGTATATATTGCGATCTAAGGGCTTAGATTTACAGGAGTTAAGATGAATGTAAATTGCTCTGGATAAGAGTGTCTGCTAAATGACTAAATTGTAAATGCAAATAACATTTGCATAATCCAATTAAGGAAGCCACTTTGTTATTCTATTTATTTCACATTTAAAGGGAAAATCATTATATAAGTAGATAATAAATCACTTTTTTATAAATGTTTCACATGGAAAATACATGGTTTAACCAAGTTGTGTGATTTAATTAGCAAGCTCATAATGTCACGCTATGTAGAATAACCCATGCTATATGACATTATTTCTAATACGTTACACCTCTATTGTCCTTTACAAATGGCAGCCGTTTCCTTACACGACTCGGCCGTGGAGACACACAGTTCATAAACAGCTCATAAAACGGGTCATAAAAAGGGGAAGCCTCGCTAACCGCTAATAGCTAACCAGTCAGAGACATGCGTGTTTCCTGAATCTTAACTAGTTGGAAGAAAATTGAAAACGCTGCTGTGTCGGTCAACCTCTGTGCTGTGGGGGAGTGTGGTTGTGGCTTTTGTTAAAAATGTTGTTTTTTTTGTGTTCCTTTTTTGATTTTTGTATTCTGACCATAATGGAGAGGCATGATGATTTGTTCCCATAATTTTCCATCTTAACTGTAACACACTCAAAAGGACCGGTCGCATGGAATTATGTATCTCCTGTCTAGTGGGTTCTGTGCAAATGTGGCTGAAGACAGTGATCAGGAGGAGGCGGCCTAGCTTAAAAATAGAGCTGTACTGTAACATATAACTTATACCATGGAAATCAGAAATACTAGTTTCTGATTGGCTAGAAGGGGATTCTATAGCGGGCAATACAGTTAGATATACAGGACAGTTGGAAAAGATATGACACTTCTGAAGTAGTTCCAACAATAGCCACCATTTTTACCATTCTAAAGCACCGCACATTTATATCGGTAAACGTGTGCTTTACAATTGTTTTCTCATCCAGGTCGCCCGTGACAGTATTCAACATCAGTATTTGACGGCCATCAATATCTGATGACGTCGGGAGGTGATGTGGAAACCGGCCACTTGGGGCCAAAAGTGAGCGCTTTTACCTTCAAGTAGGTTTCTGGTGCCAAAGGTAGCATGTTCGATTCCAGCAATTGAAAGTTGTTTTAGCAATTTTTTTGTTTTAAACCGATCCTAAACCTTAACCCTTACCTTAAACATTTGGACTTTATGCCTAAACATACCCTTAAACACTTAGACATTGCAACAACTTCAACATTTGACGTTTGGGAAACATGGATGAACGTCTAATTCTGACGCGAGACTGTGAGAGTTAGTTGTGCTTTTTTCTTTGGCATTTTCACCTTTCTTGACATTTTCATCATTTGTCAAGTAGAACATACTAGTTGTAGTGACTGTTTCCTATGGTTGTTGACAGCAGTAAATCCATTGTTAAGGCAATAGTAATTGTATTGGTAGGCCTAGCTACGTGGTTGAAGTCCATAGTATTTTGTGTACTATACTATTACTATATGTTGATTAGAGTCCATCTCTGTCACGGACGGACATGACAGGAAACACTCAATGACATTAATCATTGCTAGGAAAGACTATGAGGAGACCATGTAATTGGCATTAAACCCGGTTGACAGCAGCATGCGTTGGTATTTAGCTGCTGGGGCTCTGACGGGAAACATAGAGCCAAAGGAGGCGGCCAGCCAAAATCTGCAGGGGCAGAGCATAGGCTTTATGATTAGTAGTGGTTTCATGTCTGTGCCAAGTCCAGAGGACACCAGAGGTCAGACACACAATACATACTGTACTGTAGTGTGTATGGGCAATGGGGCAGGGGAAGTGGATGTGAGCGATGGATATTTCTTATTTGTATCTTCATGTGCCTACATCCCTACATTCCTTATGTGGCCTGTTCTGTGTTTGTGTTTGCACATGTGTACTGTATGGATATATGCACCAAGAAGGCCCACTGGGGCATAAAAGGTGATTGAAACATGAGGTGGCTAAACCAAAGGTAAGTCATGCAGATTAGTCCTCTGTACATCTGTTCCCTGCTACAGTACATATGTCACCCACGCAAACCCTGCTGCGCAAGGGAAACCACATTTCCCACTAATCCCCAAATTCACTGAATAGTGCTCATTGTATAGCTTTTTTTTGTGAATTTTTCTCGTCTTTATCAAGGTTTGTTATTAGGGTTGTTGCTTCATAGGGTTATCTGAGGTGGACTGTGTATCGCTTAGCTTCTCCACAATACATTCAATATATTGATTTGGAATTAATTATTTATATATTGTCAGGTAGCCTTTTTTGTTTTGCCGTTCCTGGCCCGAGCCATCTGTTAATCAGAGACAGTTACAATTAGAGGCATATGTTGCCAGTCAGAGTTTATGAAAGTGTGTTCAATGCATTCCAGACAGTTGCATGAATTATGCATTAACTTGCTCATCTAATCACCTTATAGCTTCCAGACATAATTACTCCAACAGAGGGTGGGAGATGGGGATGACTAACGGGGGGGAGGAAAGGGGGGAGGTAGAGAGAATCAATTTACTCCCAAACTATTGACTTTCCCTTCTTCTTTGCCGAGTCAGATACACAAAAAAATACCTGCTGATTTCAATGTGTAATGAAATAACAGGTGGAAAACACATGCCTCCTCCTCTCCCTGACTTCGCTAAGCTAGGAGAGGACTTGGTGGACGTTGATCTTCTGCCAGAACACTTCACATTGAAATCAATAGTGAAAATGTAAATGGTCCGTTTCTATCCCCTCAAACCGGCGCTGATGTGAATGTATATTTATGTCAGAGGCATACTGTATGTCATTTGATTACCATTTGATTACCAAAGTCAAAGTCAAATATATTGTATTGTGAAAGGTCACGTCGCAGTGGATCCCAGCAGATTAGAAGTATGGGTTGGATTGTATACTTTATGTGGATGCTGAAGTGGCGGCTGTCTAGAGGCCCAGGCAGTAAATGAAGTAAAATGTTAAAACCTCAAACTGTGATGTGAAATTATGGGAACCAACCTGCGGATACACCAGACAGCCCATGCAGGTGTTCTCTCAGTACAATGTCCTTTGGATGATTATTACATCTATTTTTCCTGTCTATTTGTAAACATGTCTATCTTACTATCTATCCTCCGTCAAGATCTGTAGCGTTTTGTCCATTTCCTGTAACAAACCATTGTGGCACAGTCTGTGCTTTGCCACACGATTGGTGGGTTTCCATTTACTACAACACATTTAGTGGCTTTAGAAACTAGCTCTCACAGTAAATCATTCTGTGGCCTAACCAAGCTCTCACAGTAAATCATTCTGTGGCCTAACCAAGCTCTCACAGTAAATCATTCTGTGGCCTAACCAAGCTCTCACAGTAAATCATTCTGTGGCCTAACCAAGCTCTCACAGTAAATCATTCTGTGGCCTAACCAAGCTCTCACAGTAAATCATTCTGTGGCCTAACCAAGCGTAGGAATTGACTCTATCAACCATTTTCAACCTGAACCTGTAGAACCATGTTAAGTGCATGAGAGACTTGACTTGTCTATAAAAGTGTAAGCATACGGAGCATAAAGGTCATGAATAAATGTTTTAGGTAAACATACCATGGATCACAGCCAACATAACTCTGCTCTGGCTCAGAAAAAGTATAAAGACCTCAGTCCAGACGGTCACTAGTTCAAACCTCTCATGTCAAACACTGTTTTTCATGCACTCGACTTAGAGTTTCTCTCTCTGGCAAATAAATCCATGTTTTATAGTCGAATGGGGAGTTATTACTGTGTCTTTACGAGACTCATGATTTCACAGCTCTAACTTCGCCCACCATGGCAAAGAAAGGAATCTCCAGCCCTTGAGCAAGTGAGGGGGGGGGGGTTCTTCAAAAATGTAAGGAGGGAATAAAACCAACCAAGATGAAAGGGAAAAGGGCTGAAAGCTCCTGCCTGTCTGACGACTCTGCCATGCCTTGCCAGGCTTCTTTCTTATTTTTTTACTCCTGAGAAGAGAGAGAGAACCTCATGCTGTGATTTTCGCCACCGATTAAAGTGTAAAGAAAAAGCTTCTCTACATCCCACAGCGTGGAGTGTGGAGTGCTTAGTTTGCCCGGCGCAGGGAGATGATCAATGGATGCCACATTGGCAGATGTCACAGAGAAACGTCTCTCTACGAGGACCCCGCCACCACCCCGCCAGGTTGGCAGTTTTGCACACGCTGTGACCCCCGCTGACCCTTCATCCCTAGCCAGAGAGAGGCGCTGCGTCTTTTGGGGGAAGGGGTGCTGCAACCATGGCATTTAATTTAAGAGATAAGCGTCATAGACCCTTGGGATAACGCAGGGAGTTGAGACCTTCACAGAGGATCAAGCTAGATTGTATTCTTTGTATAGGTGTGATGTTCTCCCATAGCAGACAACTACTGAACAATCAGTGCCTATGTGTTATTTCAAACCAACAATGCCTTGTAACTTAGAACTAACAATGGTGCATCGTATGTAGTTAGTAAACCACCTTGTAGTTTAGAACTTACACTGACCAAAAATATAAAAGCAACATGTAAAGTGTTGGTCCCATGTTTCATTAGCTGAAATAAAAGATCCCGGAAATGTTCCATACTCACAAAAAGTGTATTTCTCTCAAATTTGTCTACATCCCTGTTAATGAGAATTTTTAATTTGCCAATAGATGCCACACCTGTCAAGTGAATGGATTATCAAGAATCTGATTAAACACTATGATCATTACACAGGTGCACCTTGTGCTGGGGACAATAAAAGGCCACTCTAAAATGTGCAGTTTTGTCACACAACACAATGTCACAGAGGGAGCGTGAAATTGGCATGCTGACAGCAGGAATATCCACCAGAGCTGTTGCTAGAGAATTCAATTTGAATTGCTCTACCATAAGCCGCCTCCAACGTTGTTTCAGAGAATTTGACAGTACGTCCAACCGGCCTCACAACCGCAGACCCAACCCCTGGCATCTACTCAACAAATAATGACCAGGCACTCAGAATCACCTGACTTAATGTAGATCAAAATCAAAAGCCCCAATACCAAGAAAAACAACACAGTATCCACGCAAATTGGAGATGTGGTGCTTCCATGACTACCATAGCCATGTTATCCTTCTGTTCAAACCCAAAAGACTCACATACACATACTGTAACAAGTTTCACTTGTATTGAACTAAAAAGCATGGTTCAAGGAGATTCTCCATTGAAAGTGTTCGGAGACTATGGTAATAGTGAGTCACATTTCTAGTTGGGGCGGAGCCGTGCAGCCTCAACATCCCAGATGGCAGCCAGCCGACGGTGGAAACCCCTGTGGTATGGAGTCATGGCTGACATGTTGCGGAGGAAGCAATTGTGTAGAGTATGAATAAAACCTCCTAATCTTCCAATCCAATCTGCAGAAAATCAAGATCGGATCCACTGAGCTGAAGCTTTGTTTTCTCTGAGAAGCTTTCTGAGATGTGGAGAGAGTAGAGGGAGGGAGAGTGGGAGAGAGAAGAGAGAGGGCAGGGGATGGAGGAACCATGCTGAGGGGCTGTCTGAGGATGTTTGTGAAGATGATGAGATGACCGGAGAGGGAGGTCTGAGAGTGAAGGAAGGAGGGAGAAAGATCTGGAAAGAGAGAGAGAGTGAGAGAGATAAAAACAAGAGAGAATCCTACTGAAAACAGATGGTATTGCTAGACAGTAAGGGGTGTCGTCTGTGCTCCATCGTTGTACTTTTTCTGCGAGTACTAAATAAGGGGAAGATGCAGAGTAGAGAAACAATGTAACAGCTACCCTCTGGTCAACAGCAGGGGAATCAATTGGAATGAGGCCCTTACTTGGGATGTGAACCGTTAATTTGAGACGCAATCCTTTTTTGGGATACGCCTTTTTCATAACGTCGACTATGCTTAAAGGCCTTGTGCGTGACAAGCCTAGTAAATCTGCGTCTGGACAGTTGTCCTTCCTTTTACCACTCTCCCATAAAAACCAATCAAATGGCATTACGAGGGTAAAACTTTGCCGTAATGCTGCCAATAAATTTATATTATGTCCTCAACCAACTTCCTTATCAATCTAGTCGGAATCTAGTCGGAATCCAACAATGCTACAAGGTGCAACATATCTAACTTGCAACCACCTCAAACTGTTGCCATTATGCAATGGGTTTTTGTAAGTGATTCACCCCTAGTGGCTACTCCTCTTTCTTGGCTCACAAAATAAAATCCACAGCAGTTGTCAGAAGAGTGGCAGCATTACTGTTTTCGCCTCCATTTTGCCATACTAGTGGTCCACAACAGCAGACGCTAACTCAATTTCACACCCGTAACCCTTAGAGATACTCAGGTACACACAGAAACTGGCACCAGAGGCTTGGTGCAAGTGCAGGTACTTTTATGAACACCCAAACTCGTGCTGTGTAATATTTCCGTAGCGCTGTGCTAATATGATATTAATTGCGATATTCACAGCAACAACTCCCTGAGGGTGTTGGAACAAAATTAGAGTGGTCGAAACCAACCGTGAGGATGAGACTGAATAAAGCAAATGACCATCATATAAGTTATACAGTAGGTAACACCTTTTAGGTAACACTACGGTATACTTAAAAAGTATACAGGAAATAATGTATAAACGGGTGTGTAAGTAATTGAGGCTAAAGTGTTTATAATTCTTTTGTAGACTGTTAATAAATCTGTAATAAACGAAACAGTTTTCTTTGCATAAGCCAAATTCCATTGATACATTGGTGGAACAGGCGTAGCAAATGTGCATGTTTGGACCGGAGCCAGTTAGTGGTAAGTAGGCCCTGAATGCTGACACGGGACAAGTTAAAATCCTTCTTCAGGTACAACCTGATCTGATCTGAGCGAATGCTACCATACCTGTAGACTTCGCTAGTCAGCATTGGTTCACGAAACTACCTCACTTCCTAAATCTATGTTAATCTAAACGCTACATCTAAACAAGGCAGGACTGTCTATCTTCCCCAGTGAGCTGTATTTTTTATCTACACACAAACAAAACGTCTGGCTGCTCCAGCAGAGAGCACATTCCCCCACACACCAAAACAACTGCAGAAACTTGCATTAAAGCCCTTTCCCTTTTTAATGCCCTCTCTTCTCCCTGTTCAACCTAGTAGTTGGTTCCTTCCAAGGTGCACCACGTAGCAAAAATATGCTAGGTATTAAGTTAGATACTCTAGTGCATGCAGACAGTATCGTCAGCGGAGGAGAGAGAGTATAGAGTGATACACACAGTGTTTGATTGGATTTGTTCCGCCGGTGGTGGGCCGTACTTGCAGGAGGTACGTTTGTAAATGAATTTAATCACGCTACTCTATGTAGCCTATTTATTTCTTCTTGATTAATATATAAAACAAAAATGTTTTGTTTTTTCTCTTCAACACCTAGTCATATAGTTATAAAGTTGGCTTTAGCAAGCCAGCTAGATAGGTTCCCAATTTCCCAACCTCATAACTAGCTATCAAGCCATTTCAGGCAATCAATCAAGTTAGAGTAGCTTGTCTTATTATCTTAGCTGGCATGCCTGCTGGCAAGGTTGCTAGACCTTAGCAAGTAATGACTAAATTTACTGAATAAGACTCAAATTCCTTTCAATCTTTTACCCATATTTTATCAGAGGGACAGAGAAGGATACTTTGTTTCTTAAAAGGAAATAAACACCAGTCATACGGATACAGACATGCTTAGACATGCAAGAAAATACTTAGTTTAAATTCATGATATCTGTGTAATAATTATGATGGCATGATATGTGCCTGTATTGATGATGGATGTAATATCCTAGGCATGTTTGTGCAGTAAATTGAGATGTGTGATTTACAACAGAATAAAACCAGGTAAAGAGGTATTCTTAGATAACCTGTGTAGAAAAAAATATCTTATTTTTGACATAGAATTAGGCATTATAATTATGCCTCTAAATTGCAGGAAATTGCTGGTCCAGGTGTTTGTAAAAAAAACCCTCTAAAATAATGGGTGCACGACGCCCGTCTGTCTGTGTGCTCTGTGCACAGAGGCTAAATGGTTTAACGGCAGTGGAAGTGTGTGATCGCGAGTGTGTCTGTGTGCTGGTGACATTTTTTGGGGGGTTGTTTTTTTTCTGCGGTGATCTATGGTGAGCACCACTGGCTTTCGTACCAAGCTATTACTTAATTCATTGACATTTTGTGTAACTGCCTTGGGGCAGTTTGCAAAAGAAGTATGGGGCTCTGACAGAGTTAAGGGGAATAATCTTTGAGGAGCTTCGACGGGAAACAGAAAGGAGGAGAGGTGCTTCGTATCACAGGAAATTCAAATGTGCTAAGGTTTACCGGGAGAGAGTGTGATGGAGGTGAGTGGGGTGGTTTATCACGGTGGCTGGCCATGGCAGCCTCAGAAATGGCCTGTCAGGCTTCTTCTTGGAGATGTCGATGGATGTCGATGGGGAGATAATGACATGTTCAAAGACTGAACCACTGCCTTGTCACCCACTTGGTAATTGCTTCTTCTTCCAGTTTAGAGAGAGAGAGAGAGAGAGAGAGAGAGAGAGAGAGAGAGAGAGAGAGAACTGTTACCCAATAATCTCTTTACAGGATGTTGAAAAGAACAAGACATTAGAGAAAACCTTAAGCGTCCAAGTCAGTTAGACATTTTTAAGTATTAAGAGTATGACAATGTATTGGTCCAGTTCATTTGAAATCTAAGATGTGATATTACTGAGTGTGTTATTAGTTTCACATCCTGATGAGATTTAGGCCAGTAGTGCAACCCCCAGAGATACAAACTGAGAGATAGAGACCACTGCTTTATGGATTGATCTTCAAATCTCCTAATGACATAGAGTCACTGTTCAGTCCGATGTCTAGCCTATGGTCAGTATAGACAACATTAAGGGCGTCCGTTACTATACCAGTCTTAACAGAAGGTCAATAGGCCCTTGGTTTATGAAAGAGTGTTTACAGCATATAGATTGCTATGAATGAAACATTTGACAAAACACACCCTTTCCTAGACAGTCCATTACTGATGAGCGATTGGTGCTTACCAACTTTTTGTAGCTAACTCGAGGTGGGAGAGTACTTTTTTTTTCCTTTCCTAATGGTTCCCACCCACGAAAGGGTGTTTTATTGATTGTGTGAGAAACATTTTGAATTTTGCTCCAAGGTCCAGGACAATGCGGATGTGCTATTCAGCCCAGCAACAGGTGTTGGTAGAGATGAAATGTCATAATCGAGCGAGATACACACACTCACACCATCTGCATCTTCTTTTCTCAGAGTGCTTAAGTTTCTTTCGTTCAGAGTGACCTTGTACTTCTGTGATTTTGTCAGAGTATAGTCTCACAGATGATTTATCAGGCATAATATACATTTTTCAAACACAAATGATACTCATGAATCATGCTGGACTGTGGCCACCCCTCCCTGACCTTTGGCCAACCTTTGCATACATTTTGAATGGATAATGTTCTGGTACAGGAAAGTTAGGCTTTGTCCACAAGCTTCGTCATGCTTCTCTACTCTTGGTAACGTCGCTGGACGTCCTTGCAGTTTTGAGGGATAATATTCTAAGGAACAATATTAATTTTAAATGAACTGAATGAATGTAAGATTTATGTTTTGTCACAATCAAATGTAATGTTGAACCCAGTGAACTCTTCATAACATCTTGCCTCTTTCCTTAGCAGTAAATCTTTCCCAATGACGCTGATGATTGGATTCTCAAGCAGCTCTTGACCTTTAAGTGGTTCTATACGGTTCTTGTTTAACAAGCGTCATAATGTGCATCTCTTGCATAAAGAATATATATATTTACGAGGTCGAAGACCTTCTCAAAATGTCAGTTTCCCAAAGACTAACTAATGAAAGGGAAAGTGGGGGATACTAGTCAGTTGTACAACTGAATGCATTCAACTGGAATGTGTCTTCTGCATTTAACCCAACCCCTCTGAATCAGAGAGGTTGCTGGGAGCTGCCTTAATCGACATCCACGTCTTCAGCACCCCGGGAACAGTAGGTTAACTGCCTTGTTCAGGGGCAGAACGACAGATTTTTACCTTGCCAGCTCATGGATTCGATCGAGCAACCTTTCGTTTACTGACCCAACGCTCCTATGATGGAATGCAACAACATTTCAGTATTTCATCCAACCTGTAACGACGTGAATGTGTCAATGACTGCTGCTGGCAGAACCTGACCTTTAACTGATTTATCTCTTCATTTTCACCATTGGACAAAAATGACTTATTTCCCTCTACTGAGGGGTACTGGTGTCATGATGTTCCTGTCATGACCAAGGTGTTACAAAACACGCACTGTTCTTCAGTATTCACATCCCTACACTTTAAATCTCCTCCCTACATCGTGGTAACGGCTGTGGAGGAATGAGTGGAGCGCTATCAAATACAGCACGCACACGGTTTCCATGGTTTCCAGGTGTTTGATTCCATGTCAATTCGCTCTGTTCCAGACATTATTATGAGCCGTCCTCCCCTCAGCTTTAAAGAGGTTTCTCTAAAATAGCCGCCACATTTATTCCTGTATTTACATACTAAGTCCCTTGGAAAGGTAGCTTTACATCTTACATCGGCCTTTTCCTGAGGCTTTTATGTTATTAGCCGAGGACTTCCAAAGGAAAATGCAGACTCATTAGTTTGCTCTTCTTTCCCCCTTCCTGTTTGGTATAATCTCTCTCCTATCCCACTTGGCACAGACGTCTATTCAATGTCTATTCCACGTTCGTTCAATGTAATTTCATTGAAATGATGTGGAAACACCGTTGATTCAACCAGTGTGTGCCCAGTGGGAGGTAACCACATCATGTCTGGTAGATTTTCAATTACTCAAGCGCTCCTGTCCTCCACTTCACTGTCTCAGCAAAAAACTTCATCCCCATGTCCTACTTTATCGTTCACAGAGACCATCTGTGTTCTCTTTCTACCTTTCTCTGATTCTGACAAAACTGTCAGGAGGCAGAACTCCGCTGCTCTGTTTCCTCAAAAGCCGCCTCATTTCAAATAACTTCAAAGGTTTTGCCGTTGACGTTGTTGACTCTTGACGAGTCGGGATAATGCACCAGAAGATTTCATATCACGGTTAAAGCCTATTCATGTGAATAATGTGAGTTCTGCTGGGTCACGATGGGGATAAAAGATGCTGTCCCATTTGCTCCAACCTTGGTTATTTCCACTCCTCTCTTTGGACTTGCTATTTCACTTCTAATTCATTGACTCTGCGTCAGTAACAGTTGCATTATCTGCCCAACAGTGAAATTCCTTGTACATTTAACAAAATGTACCGTACGGTATGTATTTGTGATTGTGCGATCAGTGCACTGATATCTGCCACTCTCAGCAGAGCCGCAAGGATTTGTTTGGCGGCTCCAAAAGGTGTTGCGTCTCAGAGCCTCGACACCTCTGCAAACGAGACATTCACAGTCAGTCTACCTCCTCATAAGCTCTTGTGAAATCCCCCTAGAGAGGGGATTCGATTAAAATAATCAACAGGGAGTGAAATATATCCATATTACTGTGTATACTGTAGCTAGCTATCCGCATCGCAGAGACGTACATAGACACTCATTGAGTTTTGTTTTCATGTGAGGTTGCGAAGAGAATCACTGCCATCTCTTTTCTGTGTTCTAATAACACACTAACGTCTTCATCAGTGTTGGGGGTAACGAGTTACAGTAATAATATTACTTTTTGGGGTAACTAGTAATATATATGAGTTACTGTTCCAATTTGAGTAATAATGTTAGAGAAGTGGTGAAAAAGTACCAAGTGTTCATACTTGAGTAAAAGTAAAGATACCTCAATAGAAAATGACTCAAGTAAAAGGTCACCCAGTAATGTGAATGCATTCAAAATGTAATGAGTGTCAGGGAAAATGTATGGAGTAAAAATGTACATCATTTTCTTTAGGAATGTAGTGAAGTAAAAGTTGTCAGATCCCCCTCACCCCCCAAAAATAGTACTTTACACCACTGTATTACAGTTACTGATCAAAGAAGTTACCCTTCATATAACAGTTATTGATCCAAATAAATTTTAGTGGTTATTATTCCCTCTCTGTTGGCGCAATTTAAAAGAATCCCCCCGCTCCAGATTCCTGCTTATGTCCTCTCACCAAGTTCCTGTTAATGCACACAGTACTACTGTGAGGGCTTGGTTGTGGTAAGGCCTCTTACTCCCACCTAGGGGAGGAGAGAGGCACACAACCAAGCTCTCACACACTATTAGGGAGATTATCATCCCCAATCAGAGACAGCTGTCTAGCGTTGTCTCTGATTGGGGATAGTATTTAGTCACCACACACAGCCACCTGTGTGTGGATCATTGTTCGTGTCTGCCTTGTGTTTCAGCACGTGAGTTACTTTGCCTTGTTAGTGTTTTGTAGTTTAGTTTAGTAAATTTAAGTCATCTCCTTTTCTGTTATTTTGTGCTTCGAGAATCCATCTCCAAAATAAAAAGGAATGACGCTCCACCAGCGCTCTGTTTATCGTCCCATTACTCCGCATCGTGACAGAATGATCCACCACCCTGGGACGCAACGGGGGATTACATTAGGAGATATCCTCCTCGGTATGGGGAAAATTACAGAGGAGGAACACTCCTATTATCGCTCGGTGGAGGAAGGCTGGGGTCCGGAGCAGCCGAGGCGCCGGAGACGGAGGACACGTCACCGGGCTAGAGTTGAGGACCAGCCTGGAGCCCAGAAAACCCCTCAAACTGATTTTGGGGGGGGGCTATGGGGGTGGTCGGGGATCGAGGGAGAAGAGCCCCGACCACTGCACTCGTGGGGGTTCCAGGAGGAGCCCCTACAGCCATGGGAGCAGGAGTACAGAGAGGAGTCGGAGGAAGACGACGACGATGTGCTTCTGTTCCCTCACTCGTGGGGGTTCCCGGAAGAACCCTCACAGGATGGGGATTGGCGGTGGAGTAGGCACGACAGGGACAGTCGTGCTCCAGCGCCAGTTCCCAGTCCGGTGCCTCCAGCGCCGGTCCAGAGTCGGAGGAGGAGGAGACCGACTCAGCGCACCAAACCATCGGTGCGCAACACTAGCCCGGTGCGACCCGTACCAGCTAAACGCACCCAGCCAACGGTGCGTTTCCCCAGCCCGGTGTGACCCGTGCCAGCGCCTCGCATCAGACCACTGGTGCATTTCCCCAGTCCTGTACGCCCCGTGCCTACTCCTCGCACGGAGGCTACAACGACGGTCGCCAGCACAGCTCTGTGGTTGGAGACCATCTCTGCGTCGGTGCCCAGAGTGGGCACGACGTTCAGCCCCGCTGTGGAGCAGGAGCTCCATAGCGTGTCGGTGCCCAGTCTGGGGCCGACAGCCAGCCCAACTACAGGGCTGGAAACCCTCTCTGCGTCGGTGCCCAGGGTGGGCACGACGTTCAGCCCCGCTGTGGAGCAGGAGCTCCATAGCGCGTCGGTGCCCAGTCTGGGGCCGACAGCCAGCCCAACCAGAGGGTTGGAAACCATCTCTGCGTCGGTGCCCAGGGTGGGCACGACGTTCAGCCCCGCTGTGGAGCAGGAGCTCCATAGCGCGTCGGTGCCCAGTCTGGGGCCGACAGCCAGCCCCACCAGAGGGCTGGAAACCATCTCTGCGTCGGTGCCCAGTGAAGGTCAGCAGCCCGAGGCCTCCAGTGAAGGTCAGCAGCCCGAGGCCTCCAGTGAAGGTCAGCAGCCCGAGGCCTCCAGTGAAGGTCAGCAGCCCGAGGCCTCCAGTGAAGGTCAGCGCCACGCCACCTCCGGCGAAGGTCAGCGCCACGCCACCTCCGGCGAAGGTCAGCGTTCCGCCACCTCCAGCGAAGGTCAGCGTTCCGCCACCTCCAGCGAAGGTCAGCGTTCCGCCACCTCCAGCGAAGGTCAGCGTTCCGCCACCTCCAGCGAAGGTCAGCAGCCCGGAGCCTCCAGCCACAGCTCAAGGCCTGGAGCCTCCTCCACCGGTGCCCAGTCCAGGGCCGGTCGTCTGCTTCGCTCCAGTGCCGGAGCAGTCCGCTCCACCGGTGCCCAGTCCGGGGCCGGTCGTCTGCGTCGCTCCAGTGCCGGAGCAGTCCGCTCCACCGGTGCCCAGTCCGGGGCCGGTCGTCTACGTCGCTCCATTGACGGAGCAGTCCGCTCCACCGGTGCCCAGTCCGGGGCCGGTCGTCTGCGCCGCTCCAGTGCTGGAGCAGTCCGCTCCACCGGTGCCCAGTCCGGGGCCGGTCGTCTACGTCGCTCCAGTGACGGAGCAGTCCGCTCCACCGGTGCCCAGTCCGGGGCCGGTTGTCAGCCCCTCTCCAGGGTCGAGGGCTCCCGCACCAGGGTCCAGACAGGACTTGGTGAATGGCGGGAGTACTGAGGGGGGAACCACCGCGCCGGGGTCCGGACCGGACCGGGCGTGCAACGGAGAGGTAGGAGGAAAGCTACTCTCACAGCCTGTGCCACGCCCGGAACCGGAACCGGAGCCCCCACCAGCAACCACCTCAGTACCCCGCCATGTCCCCCCTAGTTTTGGACATTTATTCTTTCAGGAGAGGGGGGATTGTATGTGTGCGGTCGGGAGTCCGCACCTTAGGGGGGGGGTACTGTGAGGGCTTGGTTGTGGTAAGGCCTCTTACTCCCACCTAGGGGAGGAGAGAGGCACACAACCAAGCTCTCACACACTATTAGGGAGATTATCATCCCCAATCAGAGACAGCTGTCTAGCGTTGTCTCTGATTGGGGATGGTATTTAAGATCTGCCCAGATCCACCTGTGTGTGGATCATTGTTCGTGTCTGCCTTGTGTTTCAGCACGTGAGTTACTTTGCCTTGTTAGTGTTTTGTAGTTTAGTTTAGTAAATTTAAGTCATCTCCTTTTCTGTTATTTTGTGCCTCGAGAATCCATCTCCAAAATAAAAAGGAATGACGCTCCACCAGCGCTCTGTTTATCGTCCCATTACTCCGCATCGTGACAACTACTAACTGCTTTAGTGAGGGAGGTGAAAAATGACTTTCTCAGTGTGAAAGTACCCCCATTACTTTGATTGGGTAAAACAAAATGACAAGAATATACCTTACGGTCGGATGCCGAGCAGTTGACATAGCAGGCAGTGATGCAACCGGTCAGGATGCTCTCGATGGTGCAGCTGTAGAATTCTTTGAGGATCTAATTCCCTATATACAAAAACACTGTTGGTTTCCACACCTTGTTTTTGGATTTTCTAAATTGCAGAACCAATATTATTTTTGTAAACATATTAAGTTTACAATTTTAATTTAGAAAATAAAGACAAAACACATTGGAACCCTGGAGCTAGTACTTGGTGGCACAGAATTTGACCAAGATAACTGCAGACAAATACTTAATGTAGCCATCAATGAACGTGCTGCAACTTCCTACTAGCAATTTGTCCCACTCTTCAGCAGCAAATTGCTCTGATTCTTCAATGTTTGAGTGGTGCCCTCCACTAACTGCTGTTTTCAGCTCTTACCATAGAGATCTGGACTCTTCCCTGGCCACTCAAGAACAGCACAATGTTTTTCTTCTTGAAGAGTGCTTTTGATGTGTGTTTGGGGTTGTTGTCTTGCTGGAAGACACTCAACCTATAACAGAGACGTTTTTTGGACACTGGATTGAACATTGCACTCCAAAATCCAAGATGGCGTAACAGTGTAGACGTGTTTTTTTTTTGTTGTCCCGTCTAAATAGTTTGTAGTAGTTTGTAATTTGTCTTTACATACATTTTTATTTGTTCCCGATTTACCCCTCCTGCAAGCCACCTTACCCAACGTGATACGGATCAAATATCGGATCAAATATCCGTGCTTTTCCACTATTTAACTGAACCGCAGTCAAAAGTTAGCCTGCTAGCTAGCTTGCTAACCAGCCATCGCTAACCACTGCTAGCGGTCCTCACCACTGCTCTGGCTGCTCAGACAGCTTTCAGTTCGGACAACATTGGCCAGTCTGCTCAGCGCGCTACCAACCCAGCGCTTCCACTTCACCGGATTTCCACTGAAATTACAGGACTACCACACCGGATCATCACAGCTAGCTAGCTGCATTCGAGTGACCTACGTTTACAGCTAAGCTCCATTGTTTACACGCTACCAATGCTAGCGTGAGCTAGGCTCATCTCCCGGACATCCGACGTGTGCTAGCTACTCTCCCGGGCTCCAGTACCTTGTCAACCTACCTGGACCTTCTACTGTCGACACGGAACCCCACCGAGCCACCGTGACTGGCCTGCCGACGTAATTTGTCCGACGTGGTCTCAACAGGGTTCTCCTCTGCGACGTCGCCGAAGATTCATCTGCTAGCTCCGGCCTGCTAGCCCCGGCCTGCTAGCCCCGGCCTGCTAATACTCTGAACGCCGTGCCCATTGAACTGATCCCCGGCTCACCACTTTGCTATTTCATCGGCTACTATGATTGCTCAGCTCCACAGCTGATGCCTGCAGGACTGTTTGGTTATATGGTATTTATTTCTGTTTAACTACCAGGCCTCAGGTCCTGTGTGTAGTACATCACTTTTTCTAACTGACCCTCTTTGCCCATTCATCTCCATTACCCGTCGTTGTCTTAGCTCTCTTAATTTTATTTTTTGCCCCTTTCTTATTTCAATATGCCTTGTCTTTTGTTGTTTAGGTTAGCTATTATTGTTTTATTTCACTGTAGAGCCCCCAGTCCTGCTCAACTGGCCTCTGATAGCTCCTTTGTTCCTCCCCCCACACATGCAGAGACCTCACCTGGCTTAACTGGTGTCTCCAGAGATGCAACCTCTCTCTTCATTACCCAACGCCTAGGTTTACCTCCACTGAACTCACATCCTACCATACCCTTGTCTGTACATTATGCCCTCAACCTATTCCACCACGCCCAGAAATCTGCTCCTTTTATTCTATGTAGCCAACGTACTAGACGTCCAGTTCTGAAAGCCTTCAGCCGAATATTGATTCTATTACTCCTCTGTTCCTCTGGTGATGTAGAGGTAAACCCAGGTCCTATAACCCCCAGTACTACACCTATTCCCCAGGCGCTCTCATTTGTTGATTTCTGTAACCGTAAAAGCCTTGGTTTCATGCATGTTAACATTAGAAGCCTCCTCCCTAAGTTTGATTTATTCACTGCTTTAGCACACTCCGCCAACCCGGATGTCCTAGCTGTGTCAGAATCCTGGCTTAGGAAGGCTACCAAAAATTCGGAAATTTCCATCCCCAACTACAACATTTCCCGTCAAGATAGAACTGCCAAAGGTGGCGGAGTTGCAATCTACTGCAGAGATAACCTGCAGAGTTCTGTCATACTGTCCAGGTCTGTGCCCAAACAGTTTGAGCTTCTACTCTTAAAAATCCACCTTTCCAGAAATAAGTCTCTCACTGTTGCCGCCTGTTACAGACCCCCCTCAGCCTCCAGCTGTGCCCTGGACACCATATGTGAATTGATTGCCCCCCATCTATCTTCAGAGTTTGTACTGTTAGGTGACTTAAACTGGGATATGCTTAACACCCCGGCTGTACTTCAATCTAAGATAGATGCCCTCAATCTCACACAAATTATCAAGGAACCCACCAGGTACAACCCAAAATCCGTAAACATGGGTACCATTATTGATATCATTCTGACTAACTTGCCCTCCAAATACACCTCCTCTGTTTTCAACCAGGATCTCAGCGATCACTGCCTCATCGCCTGCGTTCACAATGGGTCAGCGGTCAAACGACCACCCCTTATCACTGTCAAACGCTCCCTAAAACACTTTTGCGAGCAGGCCTTTCTATTAGATCTGGCCCAGGTATCCTGGAAGGATATTGACCTCATCCCGTCAGTAGAGGACGCCTGGTTGTTCTTTAAAAGTGCTTTCCTCACCATCCTAAATAAGCATGCCCTTTCAAAAAACGTAGAACTAAGAATAGATATAGCCCTTGGTTCACCCCAGACTTGACTGCACTAGACCAACACAAAAACATCCTGTGGCGTACTGCATTAGCATCGAACAGCCCCCGCGATATGCAGCTATTCAGGGAAGTCAGGAACAAGTACACACAGTCAGTTAGAAAAGCAAAGGCCAGTTTTTTCAAACAGAAATTTGCTTCCTGTAGCACTAACTCCAAAAAGTTCTGGGACACTGTTAAGTCCATGGAGAATAAGAGCACCTCCTCCCAGTTGCCCACTGCATTGAGGCTCGGAAACACTGTTACCACCGATAAACCCACGATTATCGAAAATTTCAATAAGCATTTTGCTACGGCTGGCCATGCTTTCCACCTGGCTACCCCTACCCCGGCCAACAGCTCTGTACCCTCGGCAGCTACTTGCCCAAGCCCCCCCCGCTTCTCCTTCACCCAAATCCAGACGGCTGATGTTCTGAAAGAGCTGCTAAGTCTGGACCCCTACAAATCTGCTGGGCTAGATAATCTGGACCCTCTCTTTCTGAAATTATCAGCCAAAATTGTTGCAACACCTATCACTAGCCTGTTCAACCTCTCTTTCGTATCGTCTGAGATCCCTAGAGATTGGAAGGCTGCCGCGGTCATCCCCCTCTTCAAAGGAGGAGACACTCTAGACCTAAACTGTTATAGACCAATATCCATCCTGCCCTGCCTTTCTAAAGTTTTCGAAAGCCAAGTTAACAAACAGATAACTGACCACTTCGAATCCCACCGTACCTTCTCTGCTATGCAATCTGGTTTCCGAGCTGGTCATGGGTGCACCTCAGCTACGCTCAAGGTACTGAACGATATCATCACCGCCATCGATAAAAGACAGTACTGTGCAGCCGTTTTCATCGACCTGGCCAAAGCTTTCGACTCTGTCAATCACCGCATTCTTATTGGCAGACTCAATAGCCTTGGTTTCTCAAGTGACTGCCTTGCCTGGTTCTCTAACTACTTTGCAGACAGAGTTCAGTGTGTCAAATCGGAGGGCCTATTGTCCGATCCTCTGGCAGTCTCTATGGGGGTGCCACAGGGTTCAATTCTTGGGCCAACCCTTTTCTCTATATACATCAACGATGTCGCTCTCGCTGCTGGTGACTCTCTGATCCATCTCTATGCAGATGACACCATTCTGTATACATCTGGCCCCTCTTTGGATACTGTGTTTACTAACCTTCAATCAAGCTTCAATGCCATACAACACTCCTTCCGTGGCCTCCAACTGCTCTTAAACGCTAGTAAAACTAAGTGCATGCTTTTCTATCGTACGCTGCCAGCACCCGCCCACCGGACTATCATCACTACTCTCGACGGATCCGAATTAGAATACGTGGACACCTACAAATACCTAGGCATCTGGTTAGACTATAAACTCAACTTCCAGACTCACATCAACCATCTCCAATCCAAAATTAAATCCAGAATTGGCTTCCTATTTCGCAACAAAGCCTCCTTCACTCATGCTGCCAAACATGCCCTTGTAAAACTGACTATCCTACCGATCCTTGATTTCGGCGATGTCATTTACAAACTAGCCTCCAACACTCTACTTAGCAAATTGGATGTAGTCTATCACAGTGCCATCCGTTTTGTCACCAAAGCCCCATACACTACCCACCACTGCGACCTGTATGCTCTCGTTGGCTGGCCTTCATTATATATTCGTCGCCAAACCCACTGGCTCCAGGTCATCTACAAGTCTTTGTTAGGTAAATCCCCGCCCTATCTCAGCTCACTGGTCACTATAGCAACACCCACCCGTAGCATGCGCTCCAGCAGGTATATCTCACTGGTCACCCCCAAAGCCAACACCTCCTTTGGCCGCCATTCCTTCCAGTTCGCTGCTGCCAATGACTGGAACGAATTGCAAAAATCATTGAAGCTAGAGGTTCCTATCTCCCTCAATAACTTTAAGCATCAGTTGTCAAAGCTGCTTATCGATCACTGCACCTGTATATAGCCCTTCTGTAAATAGCCCACACTACTAACTCATCCCCATATTTATTTTTGTTTATTTTCACTAATCTTGCACTCCAGTATCTCTATTTGCACATCATAATTTGCACATCCTTCATTCCTTTGTTAATGATGATAATTCTGTAATTTATTTCACCACTATAGTCTATTTATTGTCCTACCTCCTAACCTTACTGCATTTTTGCACTACATTTTGCACTCTGTATATAGATTTTCTATTGTGTTTTTGACTGTTTGTTTAATGTGTAACTCTGTGTTGTTTTTTGTCGCACTGCTTTGCTTTGTCTTGGCCAGGTCGCAGTTGCAAATGAGAACTTGTTCTCAACTGACCTACCTGGTTAAATAAAGGTGAAAAAAAAAAAAAAAACACCTTGATAATCTGCTGATTATATGATGTCTTGCACACATTCTAGGCATATCATTGGCAGCAAAGCAATCCCATAGCATTATCAAACCTCCCCATGTTTGATTGTAGTGAAATCAACTTCAAATAGCACCCCACAAGAACAACAACAGACTTCCACACTTCAAGATGACTTTGATTCATCTGCAGTAAAAGATATCAAACAATGATGACAGGCATTGACAGGACGATCACAGCTACACTTTCACTGCTTGGATAAAACACTAGATATCTTTGATATATATTTTATTTATCCTTTCTTTAACTAGGCAAGTCAGTTAAGAACAAATTCTTCATTACAATAGTACATTACAATACAATGCTATACATATACGTTCAATGTGAAGTGGCATAAATCCATAATGTAAATACAACCGTTTTTATATTAACATTTTAAGATGGTGAGAAAATAAATGTTAATTTATTCATATTTCATTAAAAAAAAGTCAACCGACTGTTTGATGGCTTAGCTAGTCATGTCAATGATGAGCTAACTAGCACTGTAATAGATAGAATCTATCTATCTATCTATCTATCTATCTATCTATCTATCTATCTATCTATCTATCTATCTATCTATCTATCTATCTATCTATCTATCTATCTATCTATCTATCTATCTATCTATCTATCTATCACAGTGCTAGTTAGCTCATCATTGACATGACTAGCTAAGCCAACAAACAGTCGGTTAACTTGCCGAAATAGCATTTATATACATTAACGACAACAAAAAAATATACATAGTCATATTCGCTAATGACTTTGGCATATATCAACTAGTTTTCAATCGATACTATTGTGCTAAACATTAAAAAAAAATATATATATATATACAGTGGGGAGAACAAGTATTTGATACACTGCCGATTTTGCAGGTTTTCCTACTTACAAAGCATGTAGAGGTCTGTTATTTTTATCATAGGTACACTTTAACTGTGAGAGACGGAATCTAAAACAAAACTCCAGAAAATCACATTGTATGATTTTTAAATAATTAATTTGCATTTTATTGCATGACATAAGTATTTGATCACCTACCAACCAGTAAGAATTCCGGCTCTCACAGACCTGTTAGTTTTTCTTTAAGAAGCCCTCCTGTTCTCCACTCATTACCTGTATTAACTGCACCTGTTTGAAATCGTTACCTGTATAAAAGACACCTGTCCACACACTCAATCAAACAGACTCCAACCTCTCCATAATGGCCAAGACCAGAGAGCTGTGTAAGGACATCAGGGATAAAATTGTAGACCTGCACAAGGCTGGGATGGGCTACAGGACAATAGGCAAGCAGCTTGGTGAGAAGGCAACAACTGTTGGCCCAATTATTAGAAAATGGAAGAAGTTCAAGATGACGGTCAATCTCCCTTGGTCTGGGGCACCATGCAAGATCTCACCTCGTGGGGCATCAATGATCATGAGGAAGGTGAGGGATCAGCCCAGAACTACACGGCAGGACCTGGTCAATGACCTGGAGAGAGCTGGGACCACAGTCTCAAAGAAAACCATTAGTAACACACTGCGCCGTCATGGATTAAAATCCTGCAGCGCACGCAAGGTCCCCCTGCTCAAGCCAGCGCATGTCCAGGCCCGTCTGAAGTTTGCCAATGACCATTTGGATGATCCAGAGGAGGAATGGGAGAAGGTCATGTGGTCTGATGAGACAAAAATAGAGCTTTTTGGTCTAAACTCCACTCGCCGTGTTTGGAGGAAGAAGAAGGATGAGTACAACCCCAAGAACACCATCCCAACCGTGAAGCATGGCGGTGGAAACATCATTCTTTGGGGATGCTTTTCTGCAAAGGGGACAGGACGACTGCACCGTATTGAGGGGAGGATGGATGGGGCCATGTATCGCGAGATTTTGGCCAACAACCTTCTTCCCTCAGTAAGAGCATTGAAGATGGGTCGTGGCTGGGTCATCCAGCATGACAACAACCCGAAACACACAGCCAGGGCAACTAAGGAGTGGCTCCATAAGAAGCATCTCAAGGTCCTGGAGTGGCCTAGCCAGTCTCCAGACCTGAACCCAATAGAAAATCTTTGGAGGGAGCTGAAAGTCCGTATTGCCCAGCGACAGCCCCGAAACCTGAAGGATCTGGATGGAGGAGTGGGCCAAAATCCCTGCTGCAGTGTGTGCAAACCTGGTCAAGAACTACAGGAAACGTATGATCTCTGTAATTGCAAACAAAGGTTTCTGTACCAAATATTAAGTTCTGCTTTTCTGATGTATCAAATACTTATGTCATGCAATAAAATGCAAATTAATTACTTAAAAATCATACAATGTGATTTTCTGGATTTTTGTTTTAGATTCCGTCACTCACAGTTGAAGAGTACCTATGATAAAAATTACAGACTTCTACATGCTTTGTAAGTGGGAAAACCTGCAAAATCGGCATTGTATCAAATACTTGTTCTCCCCACTGTATATGTACAGAGGAAGCCATAATGAACCTGCTCTCAGAATGTCTCTCTCGAACTGAAGAGCGGACCAAATCTCCAAACAGGGATGACACACTCAAAACCTGATATAGTTATTCTTTCAAGGAAAAAAAAGTACAAATGTAAGTATGAAGACATACCTCAAATCTATGTACGAATTCGATAACACATAATGAAACCATATTAATATCACACCATTTTCTGAAGTGATTGGTTTCACCCACTACTCTGCCTTTGATCAGGGGTGTTCTATTACATACAAGTGAGATTGTTGGAAACTCTACATTTTCACTGTCACACTCACCCCCCCTCAGAATTCCATCAACCCATATCAAAGGTGGGTAACCACCACAAGTGTGAAATGGAAATGTGCTTTTTTTGCATATTCCAATTCATCCTGAGAGTGGGGTCACATCAATTATTGACAGCAACCCTGGAGCAATTAGAGTTAAGTGCCTTGCTCAAGGGCAGATCGACAGATTTTTTCACCTTGTAGGCTCAGGGATTCAAAATAACCTTTCAGTTACTGGCGCAACGCTCTAACCGCTAGGCTACCTACAGACCTTAAAGACACCTTACTAAGACAGGCACTTTAAACTTGTTGAATACATTCCTGAAGAGTAAACATAAGCTATTGGCTGTCCATAGAACTGTAGAAAATGTACAAGATGCCTTTTACACATCACTTTTTCCCTTCTTGTCTGTAACCTGAACTGTCTTGTGCACAGCATCACTGATACCAATGACTCTTAACAGGACATCTAAGAGTGTTGCTATGCCATCTGACATCTCAAGCTCTATAATTATTGTAACATTTTCATGACTTCAATTAGTCTCTTGACTGGTCTAACAATCCTTCCGTATCTTGCACGTGTCACACTACCCTCCCCTGAAGGATTCTTAGCGCTTTGTGAATGGACTGTATAGTGGGATTTGTCCTGAACACTCGCTTTTATGGGAGATAGTCTGCTGCTTCGGGCCTGCTCACTTGGGCCCAACTACACTGACTCTGGTAATATTCTGGGTGAGTGATCTAATAGTTTGAACTTTAGCACTGTCACTGCTCTGGGAGGTTGTTTCTATCTCATCAGCCAAGGGCTGCAAGCTATCATCCTCTGAGTGGGAAGGGTCTCCTGGGTGTCTGTCACTGTGGCTCAGACATTGGGCATGCGTGTTATGATCAGTCACTTCTTTGAGATTCAGGCTCACTTTCAGCATTGCCCGTGGACTTTCTTGTCCTATCAATGAGGACCCAGAGGAGTCCTTAAAGTCATTGCCTTCTTTGGGACTACCTTTCCTTGTCAAGCAGTATGGAGGGAGAGACCTAAGTAGAACAAAGGATCTTCTCCCGCCAAAACTCCTACATCCCCAAAATGTGAGAATAAAACAATATTTACAGAGGTCCAGACTGCAGTTGTCTGGACATCTGTCCTCATTCACGTCCGATAGTGGGTTTGGTCTCATAAGTATGGCATTTGCAAGGCTTCCTCTGAAAGTATGGAGGGGACAGTTGTATCCTCTTCAGCCTCTCCGATTGGAAGAAAGTTCACAGTAGGAAGTTGTAGTGTACAACCTTCTCTTGTCTGTTGAAGAGTTATACTCTGTAGATGTGGAGTTCTGAATTGCACCAGCTGATGACATAGATGGTAGATTCCCACACATCCGCCATTTTCCGTTTGCCTTGTTCCTTCTTGTTGGCTAATTTCACTTTGTCACCTTTGAGGTAATCAACACGCACTGCCTGCTGAAGATCTCTTTGGAAGGAGTCTACAAACTCACTGTAACCCACAACTGTATCGTCTCTCAGGACGCTTCCAAACATGGCATCGACCGGTAGCTGTGGAGTCCTTCCAAACATGGCATCGACCGGCAGCTGTGGAGTCCTTCCAAACATCAAGGAAAAATGGTGGAACACAGTTTTCTCATGTACAGTACAGTTATATAAAAACGTTAGGGTTTGTATCATCTGAGGACACTTTTGCTTCTTCCATGGAGGCAAAGCTCGAATCATAATCCCCAAAGTATGTTTAAATCTTTCTGGTTGCACATTGGGTGAAACAGAGTTTTGTGGTATTTCATCACTTCGGCCAGATCCATTAACTCTGATATCAGCTTGCGCTCCCCTTGGTCGCTCAAAAGACGCTGAGGAAAACCGTAAATACAGAAGAAGTTGATCCATAGTTTCTTGGCAATTTGTTTCTCTGTCTGAATTGTGCAAGGGAAGGCTTGAACTACTTTTGTAAAGTGGTCCGATATTACTAGCACATCAATACTCTCCATATTTTCCATCAGCGCGCCAGAAATCGATACAGACCTACACACTTATCTTAATCGATTTACGAGGAGCTCTGGCCTCACGGGTTTGTGACTTTCTCACAACATAGCGTTTAACATCTCATGACATAGTTTTTTTACCTGTTCATCCATGCCAACCCAATAACCTCCGTCTGATGAGGTGTAAGGTTTCCTGCTTGGCCTTGGTGTGCAGCATCATCATGTGTTCTCTTCAACACGTCTGCCTTCAGGGTACCACAAACTGCTCTTCTCTTCTTTCCAGTTTTGTGCTTTTGACTTTCTGTACAGTAATCCATCTTTGTATTCCAACTTTTAGTTTCTTCACATCCACTACCACTACCACCACTTTATGTTCTCTTTCATGTGATGGTCTCTATTTTTTTTCTTCATCTTCTTGCTGCTTCTCTTTGAGGTCTCTTAGTTAAAAAGCGGAGAGGGCTGGGCGACCTTGCTGCAGCAGGTGTTGGGATTGCAAAAATCAGAGGGACAGTGCACATAGATATGATCCCCTGCTGGTCCAAGCAGTTCTCCAGAAGTGCCTTCACTTCATCACCAGAGACCTCGGCAGACTTTTCACCTTGACTGGACCTTGTCATGACACTGTCTGGCAGGGCTTGGCAGTTCATAGACAGCCGGAGCGTCTCGTGTATGTTCTCTGTGCTGTGACATATTGAGGGTCACCATCTGTGACGAATGGTACACGGCTGAGTAAGTTGGCGGGTATGTTCTGTGACCCAGGTATGTATATCAAAGTCATACAAGGCTAGCTTTGCCATCCACCTCTTCTCTCAGGCATAAAGTGTAGGCTTTGTCAGTATGTGAGTGAGTGGGTTATTATTAGGACAGTAAACTGGGCACCCTTTAGCCAGTGAAAAAATGTTTCACATACGGCCTGTGAAACTCTAGACAATGGGGTGGATATCTTGCTTGGTATTTGTTGAGGAATTTACTAGCAAATGCAATGGATCTAGTTTAAATCTCGCCACTTAGGCCGTCAAGCGAAGAATCAGTTGAAAAGTATGTAAGGTTTAGTTACTGTGTTTATCACTGTCAAAAGCTAGTTGACACTCACTCGTCCAGTTTTCAGTTGCTAGTCTCCGAGCCAGCCTACTCTGAGTCTTGCAATTTTTGTCTTTATGTTTTTTTGTCCCACTATTAAACAGTACAGTGACTTGTCGATAAAAAAACAAACAAAAAAAAATATCTCCATGAGGTCAGTGGATGTTTTCTCACTCATGGCCGACACTTTTCAGACATCAGTCTGGATCCTTTTTTGTGATATCACAAAGCTTCAAGTTATCGATTGAGTCTACTGAAGACCAAACAACCAACTGGTTTGGTAACGGTTGTGTATTTACGATCCTCTCTGTGTATGGGAATATTGTAAAATACCGGAGTCAGATCCATTGTGCTGAAAAGGCAGTTCCCGCCCAATGACGCCAGTGCATCAGCTTGATTTGGATGGGAATAGGCATCCTTCTCAGTTCTTGTGTTGAGACATCAGAAATCTGTACATTTGGTTTCCAGACAACAAAACGAGGGGGATGCACACTCTGTTTGTTTCAGTTTTTGGAAGTCACATGGAGGCACTCTTGCCGTATAGAAGTCTCATCTTTCAGTCTTATTCTATTCACAAAGTATTTTGCTTTGCCACAGTCCAGTTTTCCTCTTGAAAATATGCAGTCATACCACATGAAAACATACTTTTGTGTTTTTGCAGACATTACTGTAGTATTCACTGTAGTATACTGTAGTATTTAAAGTTGACTACAGTATAAATACAGCAGTTAAAGTAAACTGTAGTATTTACTGTAGTGTTATTGCAGATTGTACTATACTGTAGTGTGTACTGTAGTGTATTTGCAGACTGTAGTATACTGTAGTATTTACTGTAATGTTTTTTAAGACATTACTTTAGTATTTACTATAATGTTTTGGAGGTGGAGGCCTATTGGTAGGTAAGCCTGGGGTCTGAAGGGATTGTTCAGAGCTTCTTCTCTTTTCTAAAATCTCTGAACACAATATAGGCGTATACTTGGTATGTAGGTTTCTTACTTACAGTAGGCACAAATTGTGATATGGGGAAGGGAATGGGCAGTGTGTATGCAACTTAAATACTGTAGTATTTACTATGTTTAAAAAGTGTAGTGTTTTGCCAGACATTACCGTAGTGTTTACTACAGTTCTTTTGTTTTTGAAGATAATACTGTAGTATTAACTAAAGTTTTCTAGAGTACACTAAAACATTCTATAGCAAGCACTACACAAGATCGAGGGATACTACTGTGTGCAGTATAGTATTTTACTGCAGTATAGTATTTTACTGTATACTACAGTTTACTATATAGAATGTTACTATAGTATTCTATAGTAAACTGTAAAAATGTTTCATGACCAAATCAACTGTCTTGTTTTTCCATTCATTTGATAGTTCACAGGAGGCATTGCCAACATCAGACAGGCCCATTTTTTTTAACACATCAGCATATGTGCGTTTTGCTGTTTGTTCAGATATGGTTCCAATTACATTCTGTATGACATCTTGTTAATCTTCACATTGACCACAGCAGCTGCTGTTTAGCTCCAGAACTTCCAATGCTATACAGGGGTATACATCTGCTAGTTTTACATTGCGCTTCAGTGTAACCGGGTGGTCTTGGAAGTTAAGCACCTTCATGGGGATCCATTTGTCACCCCAAAGCAGACATACAGTACGACCCACTAGATTTGTTGTGGGCTCTACAATACCAGTTCTGTCAATTAAAAGGGTCCCTTTCCCCTTCAACCTACCCCAGACTTAAGTGTTCATGTTTTGGGGACACACACTGGTTGTGAATGACAGTGGCAACTTTTTCCCCCAGACATTTTAATCCCTTGCCAGTGCGTTTAGAAGCGGACTAGATTTAAAACCATTGGCTGGTTGCGATATTGTTTCCCAATATCCCTCTATACTTTTCAGTTGATGGAAGTCATATTTCAGTACATTTGTTCCAATGAGTTTGCCCTGGCACAACTGGCACCAGTATCTTGCAGTTTTTTAATTTGAAATGGAGTGCATATGTGACCGACCGGCTCAACTCTTTCTTATGTAGCAACATTTTAAATTGTGTTTTTTTTTTTTTACAGTAGATAAAAGTAGAGAATGGTATATCATACACTCCAGTTGTGGAACAATGGGAAAGTAATTTAGTCTTGAACGTTGACAACTTTTAATCTCACTTTTGATTTTTTTTTTACCTTGAATGTTTTGGTGTATCTACTGGAGAGTCTTCTTTGTCTCCACCCATTCAGCATTGTTCACACCCTCTTAAGCCTTAGCCCCACCCATCTCTTTAAGGATTCACATGTGAGGCCATGTACTAAACAACCAAAGATTTCACGACTAAAGGCTGGTTTGTACAGTACTACGTCTATCAACAGTTGTTGCAGTGACATCATAAACATTCTATTGTCATCTGACATCAAACTTGTCATTGTCGTCAGGAAAAATGTGCCTGGTGGTACAAAATAGCATAACTAGTATTTTAACACCAATAAACCCACCCGTTAAAAAAATAATTTAGTATATGTCAATCTAGCAAACCAGGCAACTAAAAGCAACTTTATTAAAAGTTAGCTAATGTTAAGTTAGCTGGCTAGCCAGTTCAAGCTAGCTGACAATGTCTTCACTTTAGCTCATTACATTTAGCCTAATTATTAAAGGAAAATAAACTCACAACAAGATCATTATTTACAAGTTAATGGCCAATTACAGAAAACAGCTTACGGTTGTGAGTGTGACAAAATAAAAGCAGGGCATTCTACGGGAGAATTTTAGAACTTGGAGACTGTCTTGTTGGCCTAACATTATAATCTAATTTGACTTTGGTGCAGGTCATGTTCTTCACATTACTGTCTTTGGTAAACACATACTCTATCAAATACAATCAAAGTTTATTAGTCACATGCACAGGATACAGAAGGTGTAATGAAATAGTTGCATAGTGGAGTCATTTGTTAAGATATGTAGCTAGCTAGCTAATATTAGGCTATAACAGGCAATGCAAATGGCTCTGAGATACGAATAATATTACTACACAGGTCATACATGTAACATTAGCTAGCGAGCCAGCCATCTAACGTTAGCTAGCTAGCTAACAGTACGCTTTAACTTGAAATGAAATCAACTTTCTGACAAAATTAGAAACATTTAGCTAGCTAGACTTTCTTAGCCGAATACATGGATGGACACTTCTCCCTCTCTGTCATGGATGCCATGGTTGCCCTTAGTTTGAAGATGTAATACGGAGAAAGGTGTCTTATACAACAGCCTTCTGTGTGTTCCCTTTTCGACTCCATCTTCATATTTGCAATCAAATGGCAGAATTTTCTCCATAGCTGATTTCAAAACTCGGTCCCTCCAGAAAGTGAAGAGCAACACTTTTGCAGTTCTACTATGTGATATCTTCAAAAAAGCGGAATGGATTACCTACACATACTGAGAAGCTCATGTTATAGACAAAAGCGTGCTACATGGCAGAAATATCTGAACTCATCTCTCGGTATCTCTCTTCCAGCCCACCCATTATCTCAGCCAATCATGGCTAGCAGGAAGGTTCCTGTCTTTTTCCGTGGCTAAACCAACTGGGCTCGTAATTAAAAATTGTTATTTGTATTTACAGATGGCATACAAGTTTGTTATTAAGGCACATGAAAGTTGGCACATGTTCCAGAAGGAATTTTTGACAAAAAAACACATTTTGATTTAAAAAAAAAAAGTTTACGTTCAAATGCCTCTCCTGTGAAGTAGTGACACGCAACATACACCTAGTTTCCTGAAATGAGTCACATATTCACATTTGGGATCAACCTGTTACATCCAACAGGTACTACAGGTAAAACATGATTTTGACCAATCTATGATAGGCAGATTCACTTAATGTACAGGCCATCGAACCACTATTATAAAAATGAGCATGACACAAATGTAAAAGGCATTTAAAAAAGAAAGCATGGTATTGTCACGTCGCCATCTGCACCTTCGCCTCCCTCTGGTGCGCTACGCATTCAGCGGTCGACGCCACCGGCCTTCTAGCTGCCCCCACCCCAGATCGCTTATCGTTATTCATCCCTGGTCTGGTTTTTGTTTTGTCCCCATCATCACACCTGGTTCCCATTAGTCATTATGTGTGTCTATACAGTTGAAGTCGGAAGTTTACATACACTTACGTTGAAGTCATTAAAACTAATTTTTCAACCACTCCACAGATTTCATGTTAACAAACTATAGTTCTGGCAAGTCGGATATGTCACGAGTCGGGATGGTGAGAGACCAAGGCGCAGCACAATCATAGTTCGACATATTTTATTGAATTATTCAATAGTCAGAACGAACTAAAACAAACAAAACAAACGATATACAAACGTCTCGCTTCACAACGAGAACAAACACGAATGAATGGAATGAAAAATATTAACACACTACGTTACCCGTGACTGAAGGAATATACATCGACATATACCTATATAGGTCCCTAATTAGAGACAATGCCATGCAGCTGCCTCTAATTAGGGATCCAACCTAAACCCCACACAGAAACAGAAAAGAACGACACTGTCAGACTCTGACCATAGCTACATAGAGAAGCAATTAGGCTTCTCTATGGCTTCTCTATGGCCAGAGCCTGACAGGTTAGGACATCTACTTTGTGCATGACACATGTTTAAAGACTGATTATTTAATTTATAATGCATGACACAAGCATTTCTTCCAACAATTATTTACAGACAGATTGTAATTCACTATATCACAATTCCAGTGGATCAGAAGTTTACATACAGTAAATTGACTGTGCATTTAAACAGCTTGGAAAATTCCAGAAAACGATGTCATGGCATTAGCTTCTGATAGGCTAATTGACATCATTCAAGTCAGTTGTGGATGTACCTGTGGATGTATTCCTCAGAAAAAAATTGTAGACCTCCACAAGTCTAGTTCATCCTCGGGAGCAATTTCCAAATGCCTGAAGGTACCACATTCATCTGTACAAACAATAGTACGCAAGTATAAACACCATGGGACCACATAGCCGTCATACCGCTCAGGAAGGAGACGCATTCTGTCTCCTAGAGATGAACATACTTTGGTGCGAAAAGTGCAAATCAATCCCAGAACAACAGCAAAGGACCTTGTGAAGACGCTGGAGGAAACAGGTACAAAAGTATCTATATCCACAGTAAAATGAGTCCTATATCGACACCGCTCAGCAAGGAAGAAGCCACTGCTCCAAAACCGCCATAAAAAAGCCAGACTATGGTTTGCACCTGCACGTGGGGACAAAGATCATACTTTTTGGAGAAATGTCCTCTGGTCTGATGAAACAAAAATATAACTGTTTGGCCATAATGACCATCGTTATGTTTGGAAGAAAAGGGGGAGGCTTGCAAGCCAAGGAACACCGTCCCAACTGTGAAGCACGGGGGTGGCAGCATCATGTTGTGGGGGTGCTTTGCTGCAGGAGGGACTGGTCCACTTCACAAAATAGATGGCATCACGAGGAAGAAACGTTATGTGTATATATTGAAGCAACATCTCAAGACATCAGTCCGGAAGTTAAATCTTGGTCGCAAATGGGTCTTCGCAATGGACAATGACCCCAAGCATACTTCCAAAGTTGTGGCAATATGGCTTAAGGACAACAAAGTCAAGGTATTGGAGTGGCCATCACAAAGCCCTGACCTCAATCCTATAGAACATTTGTGGGCAGAACTGAAAAAGCGTGTGCGAGCAAGGAGGCCTACAAACCTGACTCAGTTACACCAGTTCTGTCAGGAGGAATGGGCCAAAATTCACCCAATTTATTGTGGGAAGCTTGTGGAAGGCTACCCGAAACGTTTGACCCAAGTTAAACAATTTAAAGGCAATGCTACCAAATACTAATTGAGTGTATGTAATCTTCTGACCCACTAGGAATGAGCTGAAATAAATCATTCTCTCTACTATTATTCTGACATTTCACATTCTTAAAATAAAGTGGTGATCCTAACTGACCTAAGACAGGGAATTATTACTAGGATTAAATATCAGGAATTGTGATAAACTGAGTTTAAATGTATTTGGCTAAGGTGTATGTAAACTGCCTCTCTCTGCCTCTCTCTGCCTCTCTCGTTGTTCGTCGTTGTTCCCTGTATGTGTTTGTGCCCTCCTCTCTTCCAGAGAGTCCGATATTTATTCTGTATGTCTTAGTGACATTTATTTTCCTTGTGGTTTTGACCGTTGTATTTATCCAGGCTCGGCCTTTGTTTCGAACTGCTTAAACACAGTCTTTCCTTTTTGGGCGTTTACCCCCCTTCATTCTAATAATCTCTGAGTCAAGCGCCTGGTTCTCTCCCTCATCAAACGCCTCACAGGTATACATAAACCCAGTGCTCGGTTGACATTTCAACGAGATACGCTTGTTTTTGTTAGAAATCTTTTAAAAAGAACAGAAATTTCAAACTAATATGAAAAACGTATACAATACCAGCCAATAACTTTACCTGGCAGCTGAAACGGTAAGACAGAAGACAATAGGGATAAGAGAAGCAATGTTTGGGTTTGGCTAGCTGGCTATTTAGCTATATCGGGTGCCTTTTGTTAAAACAAACGCTCGTCAATGCCACTTTTCGTGAACTGACCAATCACCGCCTAGATGGGGCGGGACATTAAAAAAAGGTTGCCGTGCTACAGCAAACTTTCTAAATGTTGAACACATTGTTATGCATGAATGGTTATAATTATTGACAAGTTAGTACTTAGCATTAACAAATTAGACACTAACCACCAATGTAGACCATTTTAATGATGGAACAAAACCTACATAAATGATAAGTGTTGGTTTTGTATTTCTTAAACTGCTATATTGTCCAATTGGAATTCATATTATACTAGTGGTATATAGTATACAATTATATGAAATTATATGAATATACTAACATTATATAATTAATATTTTAATATTAAACTAACATTATATTATTTTATTAACATTATACTTTTTATTTAATGTTATAAAATTATAATAATATACTAATTCATACTAATTACTCATCCAGGTTGAGGATAGTGCATCTACAGTGGACAGATGTAGATTGAGCCAGAGCCAGGATGCCACTGCAACCCAAATTGTATATTATTTTAAGAGGCTGATGTCAGGGGACCTAGATATGTTTTTTAGTTTCCACCCCCAACAAAAGGGTTTTCTTTTGTAAAGATGGGATCAAGAGGAAGTGGCTGTCATACAGTGAAGAGAACCATGCTTTATTCTGCTTCATTTGTATGGCATTTTCAAAGCCCACAGAGAACAGCCTTTTCATGAATGGAATGGCAGACTGGAAGCATATCCATCAGAGAGTGGAAGAGCATGAGAAGAGCATTATGCATAGAGGTTATGCTAAGGCCCACTTTCTAAGGTCCTCCAAAGGTAACATTGAGAGCCTGTTCCTCGGCAGTCAGATGTCTGCTCATAGAGAGCAAGTGAGCAGAAGAAGGCAAGTGCTAGAGTGCATTATAGATGTTGTTAAAGTCATAGGCAAGAGGGGTCTGAGCTACAGAGGCATGCAGTCTGAAGCAGCTTATACGCTAGATGACAGCAGCATTGACCACGGCAACTTTTTAGAGTTGATCATTCTGCTGGGAAAGTACGACCTGTGTATGAAAGAGCATCTCACTGCCTGCATAGAGAAAAGCAAAAAACTGCATGAGTCTGGGTCAAGAGGGGGCAGAGGCTCTCTAATCACTCTATTATCAAAGACTACCATCGATAACGTCATTACCACCATCCAACACACAATGCAGGCCACCATAGCAAGTGAAATCCAGGAAGCTGGTATGTTTTCAGTCCAGATTGACACTACGCAGGATATTACAACACAATATCAATGCTCTGTCATAGTCAGAGATGTGACGAACCTCATCCATGAGAGGCTTGTGGCTGTGGTGAAATGCGAGGCATCCACTGGACAATACTTTGTCCAGGTACTGAGTGAAGTACTGGAAAACATGAAGCTTGACATCAGCAAGTGCATTGGCAATTCCACTGATGGAGCCTCCAGTATGCAAGGCCAGAATAAAGGCTTCTCTGCCCTGCTCTCTGCAAAGTCCACCAATCAAGTGCATTTGTGGAGCTATGCACACATTTTGAACCTTGTTTTTGCAGACACAACAGAGAGTGTCTTGGCAAGTGGGTCACTTTTTTCTCTCATTAACAACATAGCTATGTTCTTCTGTGAATCCTACCAGAGGATGAATGTTTGGGAGAAGGAGAGCAAGAACCCAAGACACAGACATCTTGCTCCAATTGGAGAGACACGCTGGTGGGCTAAAGACAGTGCCTTGAAGAAGGTCTTTGGAGCTTTTGGAAATCCAAATGAGGGTCTGTATGTTGATGTCCTTCTCACTCTTTCAACCATACAAGATCAGAAAAACATCAACACTACTGCACGGGTCAAGACACAGGGATACATTGAGGGGTTGCTGAAGTATGAAACAATACTTACAGCTCATATATCCCTCAGAATATTTCAGGTCACCTCAACAGTCTCAAAATATCTTCAAACAAGTGGAATGGACATTCTGTCTGCGCATCGTATGGTTGTGTCTACAGAGGAGCAGCTGAAAGGACTGGCAAGAGATTTCGAAAAAGTCAAGGCAGCTGCAGACACACTTGTTCAGTGGGCCAACAGGAAGTTTCAGGAACGGGATGAGGAAACAGAGCTGGAGTTAGAGACCACTCTGCCAACGAAAAGGGCTCGAAAGAAGACCCTAGAAACTTTAGTCAGCTAACATCCAGTGCCAGTGGTCTTCCAGACAGCCCTCAAGAACTAAGCAAATGTCTGATGAAATTTGACAGCAGAGCAACGGTGGCCAATTTACAGAGTGAGCTCATGAGTCTGGCAGAACAGTGGAGTAGGTTAAACCAATCGGGATTTGAAGAATACACAACCAGGACTATGGAGGATCATGGACCTGAAGGAAATGAAGACGAGGTGGAGATGGTGAACAAGAGCTGTTCATCTTGCAGGGACTGTCCAGTGTGTTGCTACTGTATTCTTAGTCAGTGCAACATATTGACCGACACATACCACATCCTGGGCCTTGCTTACAAGTTCCTACTTACCCTGTCAGTAACCCAGGTAGTTTGCGAGTGGAGCTTCTCTACTCTGAAATTCATCAAGAGTAGGCTCAGGAGCACTCTATCTCAACAGCACCTGGAGGCTTTTATGCTCTTGGCTACTGAGTGAGATGTTTAAATGGCCCGGGACAGTGACCTGGTTATAGATGGCATTGCTGAGAGAAGTGAGCTGCTGCAGAAATTGGTAATTTAAGGAGGTAGGAAATATGTTTATTTTTATTTTATTCTATAACTTTTCACCAACACATGTCTTCCTGTATTATTTATTTTACTGGTCAGATGGTTCCAGAGATTCTTGCCACCTTGCTGCCAGTGCCATTGTGCCAATATGTGCTCCTTCTAGCCAACCTCTTCCTAAGAGCAACACGTTTATTTTACAAAAGTTATTGTTATAAATATTGTTCAGTAATCTTGTTTACATAAAGTGTGGCATGGGTGGTGGTGTATCACTGGTTTTTTTTTTCTTCTCTGGCATCCATTGATTTAGTCACCCTAGATTTGGACATCCTACAAGTGTAAAAACTCCAATTACTTTTGAACGGATTATGACTTTCGACAATTGGACAATTATCTACACAATAAACATATTATTTTATCTATTGGTCAAAATTGTTGTTTTTGATTGGACACCCTATGATATATCACGTGTGTCTTTGTTATATTTCAGTTATATTTACTGTCAATATGTTTTGTTTATTCCTTGTTGCATATCTTTAATTTTGGCAGCTGTCTAGCTATTCCTGAACTTCTCCCACTGTCCATTTCTCCCTAGGTTTGCAACCGGATGCTGTGTACAGTTCATGATTGGGGCAGTGCTTCACAAACATCATGGCGACCACCTCATCCATCTGTCTGCTCTGTCTTTGTAGACATACAGTGCATTCGGAAAGTATTCAGACCACTTTGCTTTTTTTACATTTTGTTACTTTACAGCCTTAAAAATGTATTTAAAAATCTTCAATCTACACACATAATGACAAAGTGAAATCAGGTTTTTAGATTTTTTTGCAAACATATTAAATATAAAGAACAGAAATAACTTATTCATATAAGTATTCAGACCCTTTGCTATGAGACTCTAAATTGAGCTCAGGTGCATCCTGTTTCCATTGATCATCCTTGAGATGTTTCTACAACTTGATTGGAGTCCACCTGTGGTAAATTCAATTGATTGGACTTGATTTGGAAAGGCACACACTATATAAGGTCCCACAGCTGACAGTGCATGTCAGAGCAAAAACCAAGCCATGAAGTCTAAGGAATTGTCCTTAGAGCTCCGAGACAGGATTTTGTCGAGGCACACATCTTGGGAAGGGTAAGATGGCCTCCATCATTCTTAAAAGGAACAAGTTTGGAACAACCAAGACTCCTCCTAGAGCTGGCCACCCGGCGAAACTGAGCATTCGGTGGAGAAGAGCCTTGGTCAGGGAGGTGACCTAGAACCCGATGGTCACTCTGACAGAGCTCCAGAGTTCCTCAGTGGGGATGGGAGAACTTTCCAAACGGACAGCCATCTCCGCAGCACTCCACCAATCAGGCCTTTATGTTAGAGTTGCCAGACGGAAGCCACTCCTCAGCAAAAAGCACATTACAGCCCGCTTGGAGTTTGCCAAAAAGCACCTAAAGGACTCTCAGACCATGAGAAACAAGAGAGATCCTTGATGAAAACCTGCTCCAGAACGCTCAGGACCTCAGTTCATCTTCCTGCAGGGCAACAACCCTAAGCACACAGACAAGACAACACAGGAGTGGCTTCGGGACAAGTCTCTGAATGTCCTTGAGGGGCCCAACCAGAGCCCGGACTTGAACCCGAACTAACATCTCTGGAGAGACCTGAAAATAGCCGTGCAGCGACACTCCCCGTCCAACCTGACAGAGCTTGAGAGGTTCTGCAGAAAATAATGGGATAATTGCTGCCAAAGGTGCTTCAACAAAGTACTGAGTAAAGGGTATGAATACTTATGGAAATGTGAAATTTTGTTTAGTAGCTAAAATTTCTAAAAACCTGTTTTTGCTTTGTCATTATGGGGTACTGTGTGTAGATTGATGAGGGAAAAAGCGATTTAATCCATTTTAGAATAAGGCTGTAACGTAGCAAAATGTGGAAAAAGTCAAGGGGTCTGAATACTTTCCGAATGCACTGTACATTAGATAGATAAGCTACCCGGTAGTCTAAGATATTCTCCCCTTGAAGACGCGAAGTGGAGGAAAATAAACTCTCTGCTGGAGTTTACAAAGGGGTTGCTGCGGATCCTATCACGAATCTTCAACACAGGAAAGCTACCGAAAATAATTTGCAGAGACTTTCTACTATAGATGGAGTCGTCCATGACTCTCCAAAATATATTTTAAAAGAGGAAGCAATATATTTTCAGTCTCTGAATGACAATTAATGTAAGGATTTATTTTCCTAATAATAAAACAATTGAAAAAGATCTGTGCGAAGGCCAGATTATATAGGAATAACTTTTTGAGGCTATTAAAACCTTTCAGTCTGGAAAAACTTTAGGTACACTGAACAAAAATATACACGCAACAACTGAGTTACAGTTCATATAAGGAAACCCTTTAATAAAAAAAATGTATTAACATGACTGCGTATACAGATATGCATCTGTTGGTCACAGATAACTTAAAAAAAAGATCAGAAAACCAGTCAGTATTTGGTCTGACCACCATTTGCCTCATGCAGCGCAACATGAGGCAAATCTCCTTCACATAGAGTTGATCAGGCTGTTGATTGTGGCCTGTGAAATGTTGTCCCACTCTTTTTCAATGGCTGTGCAAAGTTGCTGGATATTGGTGGGAACTAGAAACATGCTGTCGTACACATCGATCCAGAGCATCCCAAACATGCTCAATGGGTGACATGTCTGGTGAGTATGCAGACCATGGAAGAACTGGGACATTTACAGCTTCCTGGAATTGTGTACAGATCCTTGCGACATGGGGCTGTGCATTATCATGCTGAAACATGGGGAAGGCGGCTGATGAATGGCACGACAATGGGCCTCAGGATCTCGTCAAGTTATCTCTGTGTATTCAAATTGTCATCGATAAAATGCAATTGTGTTCTGTAGCTTATGCCTGCCCATACCATCACCATGGGGCACGCTGTTCCCAATATTGAAATCACTCACCCAAACAACGCCATTCACGCTGTCTGCCATCTGCCCGGTACAGTTGAAACCGGGATTCATCCGTGAAGAGCACACTTCTCTAGCGTGCCAGAAGCTATCGAAGGTGAGCATTTGTCCACTGAATTCGGTTACGATGCTGAACTGCAGTCAGGTCAAGACCCTGTTAAGGACAATGATCACACAGAAGAGCTTCCCTGAGACGGTTTCTGCAAACCCACGTTTGTGCAAACCCAGAGTTTCATCAGCTGTCCAGGTGGCTGGCCTCTGCAGGTGAAGAAGCCGGATGTGGAGTTCCTGGGCTGTCGTGGATACACGTGGTCTGTGGCTGTGAGGCCGGTTGGATGTACTGGCAAATTCTCTCAGCTTATGGTAGAGAAATATACATTCAATTATCTGGCATCAGCTCTGGTGGAAATTCCTGCAGTGAGCGAGCCAATTGCACGCTCCCTTAAAACGTTAGACATCTGTGGCATTGTGATGTGTGACAAAACAGCATATTTTAGTGGGCTTCTATTGTCCCCAGCACAAGGTGCACCTCTGTAAAGATCATAATGTTTAATCAGCTTCTTGATATGCCACACCTGTCAGGTGAATTAATTATATTGACAAAGGATAAATTCTCACAAACAGGGATGTGAAAACAAATTGACAGTAAATAAGCTTTTTGTGCATATGGAACATTTCTGGGATCTTTTATTTCAGCTCATGAAACATGGGATCAACACTTACATATTGCGTTTATCTTTCTTTACAGTGTATATCAAAACTTTTTTAATGTACTCAAAACACCATTATTAGCTTGTTTTAACAACTCCTATGAAAATGTATGTCAGGTACTCTGCAGGAAGGTCTGATTTCAGTATTAATAAAACAAGAACCAGATGGTAAATATAGAGATCCAGTCCGTAGACTCCTTACACTACGCTAAATGCACAGCACTCAGAATGAAAAAGGCTTTTACCAGGTATTGTTCATCCAGATCAGACAGGTTCTTTACATGGATGGTACAATACAGACAATAGACGACAACTACTAGAAATAATAGCAGATTTTGAAAAGGCCTTTCATAAAGTACAAGTGGAGTATATATATATATATATATATATATTAATGCCTGGATTTTCAAAATGTTGGTGAGTCTCTTATTCAATGGGTAATCTAAAATTAACCCTAGAAATAGCATTGTTGGGAAATTTGGTCAGTCAATCGATAATATATTAATGCTCTTAGCAAAAGTATTTATCTTCAACTCGCAGTTGGGGGGATTCTATTTGGTTAGATAGATTCAAATTGTATGTTAAACATCACAGCGTAGTTTAAAGATATATGAGGCGTAGACATTCAAGGGTGGCCAGCAGAGATAGGTGGGATGGGCTGTGGGAAACCGAGGGTTGGAATTTGGAACCGGAGATGAGGGAGTGAAGTCGCAGAGTGAGGGGTAAAATTATGGTTGTTTTGTTTTTATCTGTTTTTTCTCAGTATAGATTTTCTTTATTGGTCATCGGCACATTTGGTAGGTTGGGTTGGGCGGGAATGGTGGCTCGGAGTAGGTGGGGATGGAGATGGGGGGGCGGGGTTGAAATGGGCCATTCTACTGAGCGGAAAAGCACGAAAACCTACACGTTGATGAGGACCAGAGGAAAAGACGTATGAAGAGTTGGTGGGTCTGTCATGGTGAGTGTTGAGGGAATTGGGGATCACCAACAACCCAACCCTGTGAGTGTCAGGACCTGACTGTGGCAATCCCACTCCCCCTAGAGGGAGTCAGGGACGTGGCCTCAGGCCCTTACAGGGTCTACTGAAATTTAACCCAAAACCCAGTGAAATCGTACAAAGATGGAATAGGAAAAAAAAATCAGGAAGAAAGTATGTTGGAATATTGTGGCAGGGCTAAGGAGGCTAAGAGACATGTTAGTGTGACGATAGGATGCAGAACAGGTTACTGTGAGAAACAGCGCTAGGAAAAGTGCAGAACTGGAAGCTGCAAACAAAGACGTAAGGGACTTGAACATGGGTTAGGCCCGGTGTGGGTTTGGTTAACAAGACGGCGGACACCTGTGCAACACAGCAGCAGCTCGGGAAATGTTTCAGATGTGGCGACAGCAGCCATTTTGCAAATGAGTGCAGTGCCGCTCACAACTGAAGAAAAACGGGGCACATACAGAAGGCCTGCAGAGTTAAACTGATGGAGGAGAAGAGAAGCTAAAAAGACTCACGGCGGGAAAGTGTTTTTCTTCATTTCTTACAGGAGGAAGAGATTTGTGATGAGGATGTTTTCACAATCTGTCAGACGAAACCATTACTAAGGTTATGGGGAAAAGCTACGGTACCTGAGCTAAGTACCTGTCCCCTCATTCTGAAATGTATACAGGGGAAAAAGGTACCTGGACGTTCTAGGTGTAGCCCAGGTAGCGGTAGAGCACATTGGACATTCACTGTGGTGCCATGGTCAGGACCAAACCTGCTGGGGCGAAAGGTGGATCACAGAGTTGAATGTGGACTGGAGAGCAATAAACAAGCTGGTTAATTGCCAACAGACACTGGAAGGAGTGTTAATCAAACATCAAATCAAATCAAATGTTATTTGTAACAAGCTTCGTTAACAACAGCGGTAGACTAACCGTGAAATGCTTACTCTCTACAATGCAGATATTTTTAAGAATAGAAAGATAATAACACAAAGAATAAATTCACAATGAATAATGATAACTTGGCTATATATAGTGTGCAGGGGTAATATTTAGATATGTACAGTAGAGATACTGTAGGTAGCGGTAAAGTGACTGGGCTACAGGATAGATAATAAGCAGTAGCAGCAGTATTTGACCGACTGATTTGGTCTTATGTAGCAACATTTTAAATGGTGTTTTTTTTTTTTTTACAGTGGATAAAAGTAGAGACTCAGAGCTAGAAAATGGTATATCATACACTCCAGTTGTGGAACAATGGGAAAGTAATTTTGCTTTAAAAGTTGACAATTTTTAATCTCACTTTTGAAAAAAATTGACCTTGAATGTTTTGGTACCTACTGGAGGGTTCTTCTTTGTCTCCACCCATTCAGCATCGTTCACACCCTCTTCAGCCTTAACACCACCTATCTCTTTAAGGATTCACATGTGAGGCGATGTGGTAAACACACGCTATATAAAATAAAATCTATGTTTATTTGTCACATGCACAGGATACAGAAGGTGTAACCGGTACAGTGAAGTGGTTACTTGCAAAGTAGCAATTTCAAAAACAGACAGTGTCCAGATATCATTATTAGATGACGCTTACCCGACACACTTGTCTAAATTGATAGTCATGTGAAGGAAATGCTATAACCATCCCCCAGCCACATCTAACTAAGTGGAGGGTCACTATTGTCTAGACATGTACACATGTTCATGAAATACAATAGCTAGCTAGCTAAACAATGATCCGGCATAATCCCAACTCCAGACTGTTTCACAACCGGCCGTGATTGGGAGTGTCATGGGGCGGTGCACAATTGGCCCAGCGTCGTCCGTGTTTGGCCGGTGTAGGCCGTCATTGTAAATAAGAATTTGCTCTCAACTGACTCAACTGCCTAGTGAAATAAAGGTTAAATATATTTATTTTAAATTGAAAATTCAAAAATACTACTACCAATACAAACATTATCACAGCTGTAGCATGAATGTGCAGGTAGCTTAAGGTAACAAAGTAGGTTCAATGTTAGCTAGCTAACATTAGGCTATAACTAGCAATGCAAATGGATTTCTGATTCTAATAATATTTTCTACACAAATCATACACGTAACATTAGCTAGCGAGCCAGCAAGCTAACGTTTGATAGATAAGTAACAGTACGCTTTAACGACTTTCTGACAAAATTAGAAACTTATATCTGAAAATGTAGCTAGACTCCTACCTGCATACATGGATGAAAAATGCAACTCCATTTTGTTTGTAGCTACATCTTGTTTGGCCAGTGTTGTGTCAAGTCACTCCGGTTCACACTGTGGAGAAAATACTTTTACGGCTCCGGTACTGCTTGCCGTCCGCTAGCAGAAAGAACATTCTATGACTTGTGTGACTGGAGTCTTTGACCATTTTTAGGTTCTTCCTCTGATACCGCCTGGTATAGAGGTCCTGGATGGCAGGGAGCTCGGCCCCAGTGATGTACTGGGCCGTACACACTATCCTTTTCCAGTCCTGCAATCTTTCAGCGCACCATGGAGGGGATCCTGGTGGGCATTCCCCAGGTGGCAGTGTACTTAGTTGATATCCTACTGACAGGAAGGAATGACATGGAGCATCTGCAAACACTGGACAAGGAACTGCTGAGACTTAAATAGAAGTACATGCAGCTTAATGGGACACATGGTGGATGCAACAGTACTACATAATGTGCTGGAAAAGGTGAATCATTACAGGATCCTATTTGGGACTTTTGAATTACTAGATTGGGTCTGTACCACCAAACATCTCCACACTACTTGCACCTCAGCACAAGCTGTTGAGGAAGGAAGAGCCATGGAGTTGGGGCCCTGAGCATAAAATGGCCTTCAGAAAGTCAAAAGAGCTGTTACTGTCAAGCAGTGTGTTAGTGCATTATGATGAGAACAAGGAACTCATTCTCTCATGTGATGCATAAACCTACGAGGTGGGAACGGTGCTGTCCTATCACATATCAGATGGGGCAGAGAGTCCAATTGGGTTTGTATCACGCACACTCCCACCTGCTGAAAAATACATGTTCACAGATTCACCCAGATTAAAAAAGCAAAAGAAGGGAGCTCAGAATATACTTAAAATATACAAATAATATATGCCATTCAGCAGACACGTTTCTCCAAAATTACTTACAGTCATGCGTCCATACATTTTACGTTTTGGCATTTTACAGTATTACATTTTACATGATATTACAGTAGAGCACAGTACTGTCCAGTACAGTAAAGAAAAATTTAGTATTGTTCAGTACAGTCCTGTACTGTACAGTAGAGTAGAACATTGAGGAATACAGTTCAGTACACAGTAGAGCACACTAGAGTTGAGTACACTATAATGTACTGTACTGAACTACACTCCACTTTACTGTACTGTACTGAACTCTACTCTAATGTGCTGTAGTTCGATGTCCAAACTTGTGAAACATACTGCAGTTGTCTATGACTGGTTCAGATTTGGTCTGGTCTGGACCAACCAAATGTGGTCTTGTTTGATGGCGTAACTCATTAAAATAATTTCCAGTGTGTAGAATAATATACAAATATGCAAAGGAGGATATTCCATATTTTTACCTTTTGTGTACCTAGTTAGGATATATCTTCATGAAAAATTCCATGACCACAATTCTGTTAACAGATGTAAATCCACTTCCATAGCTGACAGCCCATTCTTTCTGCATTGATCTTTGAATCTTAACTCGGATCAGATATTGATCAGTTTTGGGAAAACGTGGTCACATAAACTGAGTGAGATTTTACTAAAGTTATCTTACCAATCTTTGCATCTGCACAGTTCTTCCAGTAAATGTGTTTTTGTAAAATGTTTAGTGTCAATTGTTAAAAGTAGACCTATTGTTGGATGGTTTGTTAAAAATTGTAATGATTGTTTTTTTTGTTTGGCAAGACTTGAAATGGCTATCTACCAATTATCAACAACCAATTTCATAGCGCTTGAAGAATTTAAAAAATAATAATGTGCAAATATTGTGCAATCTAAGAGTGCAAAGGTCTTAGAGATTTACCCAGAAAGACTCACAGCTGTAGTTGCTGCCAACGGTGATACTAAAATGTATTGATTAATTGTAAAAGAGATATTTCTATACTTAATTTTCAATTATTTTTTTTTGAAATGATGTGTTATTGTGTGTAGTTGGGTGAGAATGTTCTTTTATATAATCCATTTTGTGTTCAGGCTGTAACACAATAAAATGTGGAATAAATTGTGAATACTTTCTGAAGGCAATCCAGATCAGGATGAAGTTAACACTGTCATACTGTATAAAACATTACAGTGGAAATGGTGTTCCTCATCTTGACAGGAGAGAAGATGCAGGCTGCTGTAGCTGTATCAAGGTGTAAATTACTGTGAAGCATCCTTACGCTAAATATTACCAACGGTGTGACATACCTGTTGAGCGACCGATAGGGAGATGTGTGTGTGCATGTGTGTGTGTGTGTGTGTTTGTGTGTGTGTGTGTGTGTGTGTGTGTGTGTGTGTGTGTGTGTGCATGTGTGTGTGTGTATGTGTGTGTGTGTATTGCTCTGGAACCAGAAATAGAAGTTGTGGGAGGGAGACTTCAGGGAATAATGGTATTTTAAATTATAACAAACAGCTTCATATGAGCTTCATAACCACATCAACTCTCACAGCCAAATCAACACACACAGCTTTCCCAGTGCCCATGCTTCTAACATATTTGGAAGATGTGGTAGTAGGGCTATTTGGAATGACACATTCTGCATTGGGCCAATTAATCAATGAATCAATCAAAATTATGTTATAAAGCCCATCTTACATCAGCAGTTGTGGGTCATTTGGAGTGGAAATCTATTTGCTCTCTGTGGTCTGTCCTCTCATGGTCTGTCCTTTGTATGTCTGCTATACTATGTGTCCACTGGGGGGCTTAGTCCAGTCTGGTTCAGGGCCACACTGTCATTGGCATCAGGAGCGAGACAACAGAAAGGAGACACAAAGAGAAGCACACCACCTTCTGTTGGCTGATTTGAACCCCCCCCCCCCCCCTTATTGTGTTTTTGTTGTTATTGTCAGATGTTCTGCTGTGTATCCTGTGGTTCTGATTTATCTCTTTACACATCGGCAATTCTGCTGAGACTCAAACTCTGATTTTTCACTATAAAATGCATGCCATGCAAAAAACAATTATTGCAAAGTTAAACAAACCATAAACCTCTATGTTTTTTAACTATTTCCACTGAACATTTTACAAAAGCACATTTACTTGAAGAACAGTGCAGATGCAAAGTTTGGTGACAGACTGACGGCACAAACTGTCATTTGGTTAACCAAACTTTGCATCTACACTATTCATTAAGTATTATCGTCTGCCTCCCGTTCTACAGAAGAAAGCTTTACTTTAGCCTTGATAGGAGCATATTGAATGCTATTCATAATTGTATACCACCAGTGTGTGCATGTATGCTTTATGATGCTTCTGAAACAACAATCTGTACAATTTTGGGCTTTCCAGCATTTAAAGCCCTTCAGCACTCATACTCTCACACCATCTAAGGGCATCACCAGCCTCAGTACTTGTGTCATTCACATTACAATAGGTTCTATAAACCAAGTCCAGATATCAGATCCAGCTGTCTCTAACCACTGTTCTATGCTATTTAGAGAAGCCATACAGCCTGCTAAGAGACCCACCACCATATCCCGTTTCAGCTTGACTGAGATGAGGGGAGCTGTATGGAGAGACGAGACGGGAGTGTGCGAGCGTGCTCCCAAGGGGAATATGACAAACAGTGACCTGAGTGAACTCATTCTAAATCTGTCCCTTACCCGGATAGGAAAACAAACAAGCAAGCAGGAACCGGAGACAAGCCCTGCTCGACATGACAGACAAAAAGATAGAGGAGACAGTGAGAGAGAGACAGAGAGAGAGAGGGGTAGGGAGTGAGAGGTAAAAGACGGAGAGAGCAGAGATGAGAGAGAGGTGGGGACTGGGAGAGAACGCGAGGGAGTAAAGAGTAGAGTGAGAGAAGGAAGTATTTTTGAACATGGACTTGCTCATTGAACACAAATACCTTTCACAGCCGGCTGGGCTTATATGATGTAAATATATTCAATTGAAACTCTCACGGTAAGTTTCAATGATCGCCCCAGACACAAACAGGTAATCCAGCCCCTCACGTAAGAACACACCTTTCATCTAAAACAGACCATAGCATATCATTATTGAGTGGGTTGACTATATACTGTATATACTGCGTAACATGAAGTTAATGCATAGTTGGCGTCCTGCTTTCCTTTGTACAATACAGGAGAATTTGGAAAAATAGTTACTTTTACTACATATCCATAACGCCTTTGTTACAAACCTATAGGCCCAACCTCATTATTAAAGGTTAATGAAATATATCCATAGCATATCTATAGTGCATTCGTGTTGTGCCATGCAAGAGCTCCTATTTAAATACCTTAATAGATGTGTCATTACAATGACCGTGTAACGTCGTCATTATGGCTGTTTCTAAAAGTTGGCTTCTTCCATACCAGTGTTAGTGAATATGTCAAAAGGCCAAACAATGCTTTGAACGTTATGCTTATACATAGCCTGTATCATCCCCATTTCTTTAAACGGCCGGTAGAGGCGCGTGACTTACCTTCTTCTTACTGAGGTCACCGCATTCTTATTGGCAGACTCAACAGCCTTGGTTTCTCAAGTGACTGCCTTGCCTGGTTCTCTAACTACTTTGCAGACAGAGTTCAGTGTGTCAAATCGGAGGGCCTATTGTCCGATCCTCTGGCAGTCTCTATGGGGGTGCCACAGGGTTCAATTCTTGGGCCAACCCTTTTCTCTATATACATTAACGATGTCGCTCTCGCTGCTGGTGACTCTCTGATCCATCTCTACGCAGATGACACCATTCTGTATACATCTGGCCCCTCTTTGGACACTGTGTTTACTAACCTTCAAACAAGCTTCAATGCCATACAACACTCCTTCCGTGGCCTCCAACTGCTCTTAAACGCTAGTAAAACTAAGTGCATGCTTTTCTATCGAACGCTGCCAGCACCCGCCCACCGGACTATCATCACTACTCTCGACGGGTCCGAATTAGAATACGTGGACACCTACAAATACCTAGGCATCTGGTTAGACTGTAAACTCAACTTCCAGACTCACATCAACCATCTCCAATCCAAAATTAAATCCAGAATTGGCTTCCTATTTCGCAACAAAGCCTCCTTCACTCATGCTGCCAAACATGCCCTTGTAAAACTGACTATCCTACCGATCCTTGATTTCGGCGATGTCATTTACAAACTAGCCTCCAACACTCTACTTAGCAAATTGGATGTAGTCTATCACAGTGCCATCCGTTTTGTCACCAAAGCCCCATACACTACCCACCACTGCGACCTGTATGCTCTCGTTGGCTGGCCTTCATTATATATTCGTCGCCAACCCACTGGCTCCAGGTCATCTATAAGTCTTTATTAGGTAAATCCCCGCTCTATCTCAGCTCACTGGTCACGATAGCAACTCCCACCCGTAGCATGCGCTCCAGCAGGTATATCTCACTGGTCACCCCCAAAGCCAACACCTCCTTTCGCCGCCATTCCTTCCAGTTCGCTGCTGCCAATGACTGGAACGAATTGCAAAAATCATTGAAGCTAGAGGTTCCTATCTCCCTCAATAACTTTAAGCATCAGTTGTCAAAGCTGCTTATCGATCACTGCACCTGTATATAGCCCTTCTGTAAATAGCCCACACTACTACCTCATCCCCATATTCTATTTATTTTTGTTATTTTCACAAATCTTGCACTCCAGTATATCTATTTGCACATCATAATTTGCACATCCTTCATTCCTGTGTTAATGATGATAATCTGTAATTTATTTCACCACTATGGTCTATTTATTGTCCTACCTCCTAACCTTACTACATTTTGCACTACATTTTGCACTCTGTATATAGATTTTCTATTGTGTTTTTGACTATGTTTGTTTACTGTGTAACTCTGTGTTGTTTTTGTCACACTGCTTTGCTTTGTCTTGGCCAGGTCGCAGTTGCAAATGAAAACTTGTTCTCAACTGACCTACCTGGTTAAATAAAGGTGAAATAAAAAAATAAAAAAAAATAAAAAAATGGTCCATCAAGATCACCACAGCGTTCAATCCTCAGGGTACATTTTACGGATCAAATCATGTAGTCGAGTGTCATATCAGAACTCTTTTGTAGTTAGTTAACAGCCCTCCTCCACATCACAATTAAGTTGGTTATACTGGTCTATGGCGCACACATGAAGGGCCTATGTATGAATTCTATGCAGTCAAAGTAAAGTCAAACCCATTTAACCATTCATAAAGCATTTATAGCTAAGAAATTCATGGCTAATTCAGTTTGCCACTCTGATCTTAACCAACATTAAAGTTTCAATTTAAGATCTTGTTACCATGGAAAGGAAAACACTTGTCTATTTGTGGAAAAATCTTTAATCATATCCCAGTTTACCTATTTGCTTATTGCCTACACTTAGCGACCTGCTTTTTAAATTATATGAGCAAAAGATATTCAATTTTATTTGGAATGACAAGCCAGACGATATTAAAAGGGCTTATTTATATAATGAATATGAATTCGGAGGGCAGAAATGATCTAAAGCATTAGACCTCTCACTAAAGGACATCAGTCATACAAAAGCTATACTTAAATTCAAACTGGTTCTCTAGTAAATTAGTAAGAATGTCTCACCCCATGTTCAAGAATGGCCTTTTTCCGTTTATTCAGGTTACAACTGCTCACTTTCGGCTATTTGAAAATGGAAATGTATGTATTTTTTAAACAAGCCATAAAACAAGCCATAGAAAGTTGGCTTCAATTTCAGTTTAATCCACCTGACAACAAATAATACAACAAATATTGTGGTTAAAATCAAATATACTAATTGATTAAAAAAAATGGAATAATCTTTGTAAATTATATCAAATAGGATTGGTGGAGTGATGTCACACATGCAGCTAACACAGACATATGGAAATGTCTGCTCTACCCAGAATGACAACCAACTAATTGCAGTATTACCACAAAAATGGAAGAGGCAAGTGGAAGGAGGAGAAAGTCAGGAACTAGTCTGTCGGCCCTGAAGCATTAAAGACCAACATTGGTTAAAGAAAATTGTGATGAATAAAAATATATAGCAGTTCCATTTAAGGACCAAAAAATTGACAGCTGTGCCGTAATAGTTGGGAAGAGATTTTCGACGTACCAATTCCATGGCACTTGGTTTATGAATTAACACGCAAAACCACGCCGAGTTCAAAAATTTGAATGTTTCAATTTATTTTTCAAAATTCTTTCAACCGATAGAATGTTATATACAGTATATGGGGGATACAATCTTCCCAGCTCTGCAGATTTTTCTGCGAAAAGGCAGAGTCGTTAGATCATTTATTTTGGTATTGTCCATATGTAGCTTATTTTTGGTCACAGGGCCAGGAATGGCTGAAGATTTGCAACATTTACCTAGAGCTAACGCTGCAGATAGCTGTACTGGGTGACTTCAAAAGTCATAGTCAATCGATCAATAATTTTTTTATCTTTAATTTACAATCGGTGGAAACTATGAGAATAGAAAGGTTCCGCACTTTTGTGAAGCATCACAGCACATTTGAAAAATATATGGCAAATAGAAATCCAATATGAGATAGATGGGAGGGGTTGAATGGAGCTGAAGGGTGGGACTAATAACAAGATAACTAATGTAAAACATACAGGGTCTGTAGAATGTATATAGGTTCAGAGCTTTTTTGTGAAATAGCAAATAAATGGCAAATACAAACCAAACTAGATGGACATTAGAAATAGAAGAAGGCCAGGACTAAAAACAAACAAAATATAACTTATTCAATAGCTAATGTATATAGCAGTTAGCTAAGCCCCTAGCTCAATGTCAACATGTTTTCCAAATCAGTCAATAAACAAATGAAACATTTAGTTAACAATGTTAGCTAGCTATTTCACTATCTACATTGTACTTTTGCACGTAACAAACCTTTTTAAAACATGACACGTTAAGAGACAGAAACCAGTTGCTTTCATTTTGACTCCAAAGGAGATGTGAGAGGTCTGTGTTGCATCACTTCCTGGTCACAGCCCAGTGTTCTTCTGGCTTCTTATTAGCTATTTTTGTCATTTTAAATGTGTAGATGTAGAATGTCAGTCATTAAAAAGTGAACAAAAAAGGTTAACTAAATGTTTAATCAGTTTTATTTAACTATTTTTGCAGAATCAAAGTTACCAGGAAGTGACATTTCAATGACCTCTTACCTCTCAAAGAACATCATGATATTTCTGCCTCTTCATTATTTCTAGTTGTTAGAGGTTTGTAATGTGCAAAAGTACAATGTAAGTCTTAAAATAGTAAGATAGCTACCATTGTTAACGTCATGTTTTATTAATTGTATTACTATTTTGGGTAGCACTTTACATGAAGTTACCCCTAATACTATGTAACAACGTTAGGAATTAACACGGTCCACACACACCAACACAGTTGTGAAGAAGGCACGACAACGCCTCTTCACACTCAGTAGACTGAAAGGATTTGGCACGGGCTCTTAGAGCCTCAGAAAGTTCTACAGCAGCACCATTGAGAGCATCTTGACTGGCTGCATCACCGCTTGGAATGGCAACTGCTTGGCATCCGACCGCAAAGCTCTGCCAAATATTTTTTATAACTAACCGAAGATAGGTCACCAGTACGCTGTATTAAACCCGTGCCAGCTCCATCGGGAAAACGTCCATGTTCTTTTCGATAAGTGAGGCATGTTTATAAGCGCTTTGTAAATGCTTTGTTCATGGGAAAGTAGAAATGACATTACATTGATTGTATAGAATTCATGCATAGAACATTAATGTTGGTGTTATAGAAGTGAGTGGGAAACTGCACCGTTAATTGCATTGAAGTGCTTAGCTATAAATACTTTATGAAAGGGAAAATAGATTTGACTTTACTTTCATAGAATCTATGCATGTGCATCATAAACCATGACCAACTTATGACCAACTTAATTGTGATTTGAAGGAGGGCTGTTAATGATATGAACCTCGACTACACAATTTGACCCATATAATCTACCTTGAGGATTCAACCCTGCCGGGATCTTTGTGCACCATTGACCTCAGTGAGAAGGAGAAGGTAAGTCAAACGGGCCTATACTGGCCCGTGGGGGGAAACGGGCCTGGTACAGGCTAGCCAACATTAGCATTATTTTGATATTCACTAACGTTGGTATGGAAGAGGCAGACTTTAGAGAAAAGCTATAACGACCATGACATTATTCAGTCATTGTAATAATGCATCTATAAAGATACCTGAGCTCTTGCAGAGCGTGATATGAATGCTCCATGGATATATTTATTAACCTCTAATAATGCTGTTGGGTCCATTCATACGACGTTCATGAAAACCTATAGGTGTGTAATGAGTGCTTTAGGCAGGGTTCCCCAACTGCTTGTTTCTTGTGGTCAATTTGCAAATGATTAGCAATTATGTTCCGGCCCCCTGACCATCTGTTCAAGAATAAATCAGCCCGCGGCTGAATCTAGTTGATGATCCCTGGCTTAGTGGATATATATATATATATGTATTAATATTTCAGCCGTCATCGCCGAACACAGCCTGCCATTAATAACTCCATTTGGTCTTTCCTTTCAAACTCATCATACTTTTAATATTAACATGTTTTAATTGCACCTCTCTAACATTAAGCCATTGGCACTTCAGGCGCTGAGGAATAGCATGTTTAAACACTTTGCTTTCTTTGGTTTTGCTCAGGGTGTCACACACAACCCAGGTCCAGAAAAAATTCAAGGAAATGCACAGTACTTTATAGAGCCCTGCTTGCATAGAACTCCGTTGCATCTCATATAAGCACAAGCGAACAGCTAAACCAAATAAAGCAACGTTTTCACGGCACAACGCCTCTCCTACGTGTCGTGTGTTTGGACTGACATGCATGTGTAACTGATAGACGCGTACACACACACGCAAACTACATGTTCTGTTCATGTCTTTAAATCGATGTATTTTGTAAAGTATTTTGTCTTTTTCGTTATGTGACCTCAGTAAGACTAGCTGTCACCTTTGGCGTCGACTAATGGGGATCCTAATAAAATCATACACGCCCACACGCACGCACGCCCACACGCACACACACACACACACACAGTAGGTGGTAGAGCTCATGGTATGGTGTGTGGAGAATAGGATGATGTGAGGCTGTGTATATGACTGGTCCCTTTTTATGTGTTGGTTCTTAGGTATGTTTATATTTACCTAGTTATACAGGTGACGTAATCCATTTACATTCACATGACTATGAAATAGTCTAGAAGGTTATATATATATATATATATATATATATATATATATATATATATATATATATATATATATATATATAGTGCTTACAGTGACCAACATTTACATTTCCGTTTGGGCTCTCCCATTGGTCAATTTCGGACGGGTCGAGATGATTTTTCCTCTTAAATTTAAGCAATACATTTTTTATTTTAACAGTACATTACCAGCCTGTCATTTCCCATATCCCTTTACACTCGTACCCTTGTACGAGTTGAAAATGTCAGATCTGGACACTGATAAGCGCCTAAATTGGTAAGTGGCTGTGTAGTAACATGCGATACATGGTGTCAGAGCTCAGGGTCTTCGCTTCACAGCTCTGTATGGGTTTTGCCCCCATCCCTCCTGCTAATTGGGCAACTTTTGCAAATGTTTTGTTGTCTGAGTGACGGGAAAATGCTGTAAATTACGAGGACTCCGTGTATTTTGAAAGATGAGGCGTTGAGGAATATAATAAATACAGCGTTGATGTCATACGGCCAAACACCCGTCCAAATGTGCACTTCACACTTCCATATCATAAAACTCATGTCATATACAGTGTCAGCATTATGTTTGATGTACACTTGATGACATAACGTTACACCCTGGATTGTCCTGAACAGAACATTTTATTGTTAAGAAGATTTGTTGCGTAACCACGCATCTATACGCACTCCATTTTATGATGATCTAATTCTCTGAATTGCCTTGTGAAAGCCTAGCTAGTCGTGTTGGCAATAGAACAATCTTTTAAATGATGCCCAACTGACCCAGATTGTAATTTAAAATGGGCCGTTTTTGGATTGCGTAAACAACAACAGTAATTGTGTAAAGACGGAATGCAGGGCTGTGTTCCAAACAAAACACCCGCAGGTCTGCTTGCTCTAGTTCTTCAACGGCACAGCTAGGAGAGATAAAAAAAAAAGCCCCTTATATTTGAAGACTCTTCTTTGAGTCATAAAAGTGCATTGAAATTACTTAGGAGCTGTGTACACTTTGGAGAGGTGTGTGGCCACTTGGAATCACCAGTTAGACTGTCACTCACCTCAGTCTAATAATTTTACCATGATCTTCAAACTGTTCCCGTTTAATTGCTACCATGGTTATGCATAAGCTTTCCATATTTCTTCTGTATGAAATATAAAAATTTAGCCCATATCCATATAGGCCGATTCCCACGAGTGTAAGGGGTTCATTTATTTATTTATTCAGTGCCTCCAACTGCATGATACCAATGGTGCCTTGAATTAAATAGAATGTCTCTCGGAGGGCTAAAGGAAGCACTGGACACTTTTGCAGGGGTTGTGGTCTTGAGAAGTGGTGAAGGTTAGCTGAATTTGATTTACGACAAAAAACAGCAATGATGCGTGTGTGTCTGAACACGCGCAGATATTGCAAACATTTCCAATTAAGTAAAACATCTCACTCCTAACAGCCTACTCCATGAACCGAGGTCTTCCTAAGTATCAATCCAAACTCTCACAGAACAAACAGACCGACTTCAAATTGGAGAATGTTCTTGCAGTGAAATCCGAGAAAGCCTTTCTCAATGTAAAAATGTTCTGATCAGAACACACCCCCTTTTTATTTTTTTCAGTTTAAATTCTCTCCAAATAGCACTTATTTTTTTGTTCTCTCTCACCATTACTTCTATTTTAACACAATGTTTGACCATACTGCTATTTTAGCAGGTCAAGGATAGGTATATCTGGAGGAGGTGATTAAAACAAGATGAGTTCTCTGGGATCAGTGCTAGGTGGTAATGAGCAGGTGCTGGTTTCACTACTATTATACATATCTATGCACCTATGACTGTATGGCCCTCCACCCACACATACCAACTGAGTTCTTTGTGTCCCTCACAATGTTGTTTGATTGAGCGGTTCTGGCAACAATAGAAGCACGAGTAGAGAATGGACAGGATGAAGTGGTGTGTGACGTGCGTGACGCTCCTTGCGGTATCTTCAAAGAGTGGGTCGACCTTCTGAAGTGTGTGTGTGTGTTACACTACAGGCTTACAGGATATTTACAACCTACAACTAACTATCTTAAAGGCCCAATGCCGACATTTTTATGTTAAAATCAACATCAAAATTTCTTGGTAACAATTAGGTACCTTACTTTAATCATTTTCCATTATAACGGAAAAACTATTTCTCAAGCAAGGATTTAGCTAGGACTGTCTGGGATTGGTGAGGGGAAAAAGGAAAACTAGCTGTTATTGGCAGAAAGGTTTGGAACACTTTGTTATTGGTCTATAACCTCATTTATTGCCTGGTGATGTCACTACGCAAGCCGAAACTCCACCCATGCAAAACCTGCTGATTAGAAGGTCCTGTGTGGATTGTATTTTCATCCAACAACTATCAGGAAATAACTGGTGCTAAGGTCAGACGGCATGAAATAAGAGCTATTTGGCCGAGAACAGTAGTTGTGGGTTTGGCATCCAAAAATGGAAGTATATGCAGAAAAGGACCTTATACACTATATATACAAAAGTATGTTGACACCCCTTCAAATGAGTGGATTCAGGTATTTCAGCCACGTCCGTTGCTGACAGGTGTATAAAATCGAGCACACGGCCATGCAATCTCCATAGACAAACATTGGCATTAGAGTGGCCTTAACGTCATGGGATGCCACCTTTCCAACAAGTCAGTTCGTTAAATTTCTGCCCTGCTAGAGCTGCCCCGGTCAACTGTAAGTGCTGTTATTGTGAAGTGAAAACGTCTAGAAGAAACAAGGGCTCAGCCGCGAAGTGGTCAGCCACACAAGCTCACAGAACGGGACTGCTGAATGCTGAAGGGCGTAGCGCGTAAAACTTGCCTGTCCTCGGTTGCAACATTTACTAACGAGTTCCAAACTACCTCTGGAAGCAACGTCAGCACAATAACTGTTCGACAGGAGCTTCATGAAATGGGTTTTCATGGCCGAGCAACCGCACACAAGCCTAAGATCACCATGCGCAATGCCAAGCGTCGTCTGGAGTGGCGCTTCACCATCTGGCAGTCTGACGAACGTATCTGTGTTTGGAGGATGTCAGGAGAACGCTACCTGCCCCAATGCATAGTGCCAACTGTAAAGGAAGGAATAATGGTCTGGGGCTGTTTTTCATGGTTTGGGCTAGGCCCCTAGGTTCCAGTGAAGGGGAATATTAAAGCTACAGCATACAATGAGATTCTAGACAATTCTGTGCTTCCAACTTCGTGGCAACAGAAGGCCCTTTCCTGTTTCAGCATGACAATGCCACCGTGCACAAATCAAGGTCCTTACAGAAATGGTATGTGAAGAATAGTGTGGAAGAACTTGACTGGCTTGCACAGAGCCCTGACCTCAACCCAATCGAACACCTTTGGGATGAATTGGAATAACGACTGCAAGCCAGACCTAATCACCCAACATCAGTGCCCGACCTCACTAATGCTCTTGTGGCTGAATGGAAGCAAGTCCGCTCAGCAATGTTCCAACATCTAGTGGAAAGCCTTCCCAGAAGAGTGGAAGCTGTTCTAGCAGCAAAGGAGGACCAACTCCATATTTATGTCCATGATTTTGGAATGAGATGTTCGACGAGCAGGTGTCCACATACTTTTGGTCATGTAGTGTACCTAATGTAAAATATGGTGGTGCATCTTTGATGTTGTGAGGCTATTTTGCTTCACTGGTCCTGGGACTCTTGTTAAGGTCAACGGCATCACAAACTTTACCAAGTGCGAGGATATTTTAGACCAAAAAATTATTAACTCTGTCAGGAGGCTGACACTTGGCCACAAGGGAATCTTCCAGCAAGACAATAACCCCAAGCTCTAATTTACCACAAAATCTAAATTGTGCAAAGGCCATCTCCGTCTTCGGACTTAAATCCTGTTGTTTGAACTGAAGAGGGAAGTCCATAGGAGTAGACGAAGGATATCAAGGATCTGGGAAAGATTATGTATGGAGGAATGGTCTAAGATCTCTCTCCAACGTGTTCTCCAATCTCATAAAACATTTGAGAAATAGGGTCAATGTCGTTATCCTCTGCTTGAGTACTTTTTATTACTTGTTAATCAAAATCTCTTTCTCTCAGCAATTGTATTAGTATAAAATAATATAATTTCCTCCCCAAAAATAGCTTACGATATAGCTCAGTATTTGTAATATTTATTTTATAGTCCTTTTTGCTGATCATTATCTGTATGTAATTCTTGGGTGTATCTAGTTAGAATATACAGTGGGGAGAACAAGTATTTGATACACTGCTGATTTTGCAGGTTTTCCCACTTACAAAGCATGTAGAAGTCTGTAATTTTTATCATAGGTACTCTTCAACTGTGAGTGATGGAATCTAAAACAAAAATCCAGAAAATCACATTGTATGATTTTTAAGTAATTAATTTGCATTTTATTGCATGACATAAGTATTTGATACATCAGAAAAGCAGAACTTAATATTTGGTACAGAAACCTTTGTTTGCAATTACAGAGATCATACGTTTCCTGTAGTTCTTGACCAGGTTTGCACACACTGCAGCAGGGATTTTGGCCCACTCCTCCATACAGATCCTTCAGGTTTCGGGGCTGTCGCTGGGCAATACGGACTTTCAGCTCCCTCCAAAGATTTTCTATTGGGTTCAGGTCTGGAGAATGGCTAGGCCACTCCAGGACCTTGAGATGCTTCTTACGGAGCCACTCCTTAGTTGCCCTGGCTGTGTATTTCGGGTCATTGTCATGCTGGAAGACCCAGCCACGACCCATCTTCAATGCTCTTACTGAGGGAAGGAGGTTGTTGGCCAAGATCTCGCGATACATGGCCCCATCCATCCTCCCCTCAATACGGTGCAGTCGTCCTGTCCCCTTTGCAGAAAAGCATCCCCAAAGAATGATGTTTCCACCTCCATGCTTCACGGTTGGGATGGTGTTCTTGGGGTTGTACTCATCCTTCTTCTTCCTCCAAACACGGCGAGTGGAGTTTAGACCAAAAAGCTCTATTTTTGTCTCATCAGACCACATGACCTTCTCCCATTCCTCCTCTGGATCATCCAAATGCTCTCTAGCAAACTTCAGACGGGCCTGGACATGTACTGGCTTAAGCAGGGGGACACGTCTGGCACTGCAGGATTTGAGTCCCTGGCGGCGTAGTGTGTAACTGATGGTAGCCTTTGTTACTTTGGTCCCAGCTCTCTGCAGGTCATTCACTAGGTCCCCCCGTGTGGTTCTGGGATTTTGTGATCATTTTGACCCCACGGGGTGAGATCTTGCGTGGAGCCCCAGATCGAGGGAGATTATCAGTGGTCTTGTATGTCTTCCATTTCCTAATAATTGCTTCCACAGTTGATTTCTTCACACCAAGCTGCTTACCTATTGCAGATTCAGTCTTCCCAGCCTGGTGCAGGTCTACAATTTTGTTTCTGGTGTCCTTTGACAGCTCTTTGGTCTTGGCCATAGTGGAGATTGGAGTGTGACTGTTTGAGGTTGTGGACAGGTGTCTTTTATACTGATAACAAGTTCAAACAGGTGCCATTAATACAGGTAATGAGTGGAGGACAAAGGAGCCTCTTAAAGAAGTTACAGGTCTGTGAGCCAGAAATCTTGCTTGTTTGTAGGTGACCAAATACTTATTTTCCACCATAATTTGCAAATAAATTCATAAAAAATCCTACAATGTGATTTTCTGGATTTTTTTTTCTCATTCTTCTTCCTCCAAACACGGCGAGTGGAGTTTAGACCAAAAAGCTCTATTTTTGTCTCATCAGACCACATGACCTTCTCCCATTCCTCCTCTGGATCATTCAGCTGGTCATTGGCAAACTTCAGACGGGCCTGGACATGCGCTGGCTTGAGCAGGGGGACCTTGCGTGCGCTGCAGGATTTTAATCCATGACTGCGTAGTGTGTTACTAATGGTGGTCCCAGCTCTCTTCAGGTCATTGACCAGGTCCTGCCATGTAGTTCTGGGCTGATCCCTCACCTTCCTCATGATCATTGATGCCCCACGAGGTGAGATATTGCATGGTGCCCCAGACCGAGGGAGATTGACCGTCATCTTGAACTTCTTCCATTTTCTAATAATTGCGCCAACAGTTGTTGCCTTCTCACCAAGCTGCTTGCCTATTGTCCTGTAGCCCATCCCAGCCTTGTGCAGGTCTACAATTTTATTCCTGATGTCCTTACACAGTTCTCTGGCCTTGGCCATTGTGGAGAGGTTGGAGTCTGTTTGATTGAGTGTGTGGACAGGTGTCTTTTATACAGGTAACGATTTCAAACAGGTGCAGTTAATACAGGTAATGAGTGGAGAACAGGAGGGCTTCTTAAAGAAAAACTAACAGGTCTGTGAGAGCCGGAATTCTTACTGGTTGGTAGGTGATCAAATACTTATGTCATGCAATAAAATGCAAATTAATTATTTAAAAATCATACAATGTGATTTTCTGGATTTTTGTTTTAGATTCCGTCTCTCACAGTTGAAGTGTATCTATGATAAAAATTACAGACCTCTACATGCTTTGTAAGTAGGAAAACCTGCCAAATTGGCAGTGTATCAAATACTTGTTCTCCCCACTGTATGTGGTTGCCAGCCTATGTCCTCAGCCATTCAGCTAACTCACAATCTCATCCTGTGCCCCTGAACTTTTTAGGCTCTATTCTGTAAAGCTGAAGTGATACATATTCTGCAATAGAATTGTAAAGGTAATTTCCTATCGAGCCGACATAAACAGTGTTTACCATAAATGCAGTCTCTGCTAAAGCGGGAACATTGTGTTTAAATTTCAATCACGCTATACATCTGAATTTCCGCAATGAAGATTGAATAGAGCCCTTTATCATTAGCGGAGGGGACTGAGGTGATTTAACAGCTCCCACCCCACTCCACCCCAGGCTCCACACCTCCCTCTCTCAGTGCCCTTTCAACAACATGGTCTCCTCGGATATCTCCGCTAATGGGGAATTCTCCAAAAGGTCACATTAGGAAAGCAAGCCAAACAGGGAGAAATGATGATAATCCCTCTCCAGGCATTTAATCTGAAACTCTCTCTCTCTTACACACACTAGAGTGCACACACTGTAGCACACACATGCGCAGACACACAGACACACACAGACATACAGACACACACAGACACACAGACGTCCAGAGCTATCCACCTTGCATTCAGACACAGCCACCATCCCCTGCTTGTAAGTAACAACCCAACTTGAATCATTGTCAGTCATTTCTTCATCCAAAATTAATTACAAAACCTAGTAAGTAAGTGAGACTAATTTACACAAAGACTTCTTGCTCTAGATAAATACAATAGTTGCACCCTTGAGATGGATATGGACTTGGATGACTCACTAGCGGGTCCCAGAGGGCCCTTAGGAGCCACAGAGGCAGATATGGCCCTGTGCCTAGAGTGAAGGAGTGAAGTCAGTAGAGACCTATTAGCTTACGATAATGGCTGCCACTGTACATCAGAACGGTATCCAAATGTATGCTGTAGTGATAATGAGACAGCATTATGCTCTGATCTCCAAGTGACACATCATCATATTATTCACAATAAAGTGTCCTAGAAACGCTGAATTCCGTGTGAGTGAGTTATACAGTTGAGAAGTCGGAGACGGAGCGATTGAATGAGACTGCCTTAAGGGCGAGAGACAGGGTAAAGGTGTCAGAGAGTGCTAAAATTGTCTAACTATGACACCTAAAGTAACTGACAGATTAGACACAATCAAAGTCACATTTTTGTTGAGAAGACGAGAACAATGTAGTCTGCTCTTTTTAGAGATAACATTCAGCCAAATGAGAGGATCTGCACTTCTGCACTACCGGTGGATATAATAATAAATCATCCCAAGTCAGTCTATTGTATTACTTCAATTTAGTTGAGTAGTCTGTATCACTAAGTGTATATCCCTCGGAAGTCTACCGTTCACAGATATGAGCCTTGTAAGTGTGGTTTGGTCGGCAAGTGAAGCCAAGTGATTTCTGTCACTACAAACCTTCCTGTTAGATTCACAGTTTGGGGCCTTGGGTCCGGAGCCAGCCCAGCCTTATTAAGAGCTGCCGGGTAGGAGAGACGAACTTCCACAGCGCCACTGACTGGATTAATATCCTGTCACGGATGGACATCCCGGTTGGAGGTGGTGAGGGAGGGGTTGCTAACACATTTTACCTCTCCGCCCCATTCATGACTACGCCACCCGCTGGAGTTCGGCTAAATGCTGTCTGCCCTCCAACATCCCAGCATGCAGCTGTGTTGCCCACACTTTTGGCCCTGATCCGATCCCTTCCCATCACCAAATTGTCAGAGCCACGCTGCGCCTACACTAGGCCCTGCTGACCACACACCTGTGTCATCACCACTCCGTGTACCCACAGCCCACGGCTACCGGATGGGTTAACCAGTTTAATTAACCCCTAAATGAAAGTGATACTACAAACCCTGGCATCCGGGCACCTGGCCAGCTTTTACTTTAACATGAAGAGAGAGAAAGGGGGTGGCAAGGCTGCCACTCTGAATAGCCATTGGGGATATACTTGTGGAAGGGAACCTGGTGAAACATTTTCTAAAAGTTCCTGTCGTCGTAGTTTTTCTCTTTCACTCTGGTTTGAACTAGAGAGGTGAGAAATATACCATGAGTGGCAGGCATTTTGACATGGTTACATCACACACACACACACACACACACACACACACATTCCCTCACTGTTTATGCATTATGTACAGAAAGATATTTTACAATACCAGTAAAACACAGATTTTGAAATCTCCAGATCCTCAAAAGTGAGTCAGCTAGTCCGAGTCTGACTTGCACAATCTCCAGCTCCCCACAGGTATCAACCAGGAATCCCTTAATCTGTAAAGGAACGCAACTACTAATTTAAGGGTTTTTCTTCTGTTTTTGCTATTTTCTACAGTGAAGACCTCGTCTGATCGGAAACCTAATTAATAATAACAAATGAATTAGAGCAACGGGGGGGAAAGAAATATTGTTTTCACAGAATGTTGGAATAAGCGGGGATGATTGGTGTCAAGGCATCTGAGGCATTGATGAGGAGGGCAGGCTCCAAAGCAAAGTAAACCCCTACCTTTGACCCTTACTGTAACAGAGATCAAGGTTGAAAGATCATTTATCTATGTGGATATTGACTACAGTGTTTCAGACCTGGGCTACAAAAATTGTATTTCGTAGTTTATTTGAAAATACCAACTTTTCAAATACTCGAGGTAGTCGAATATACTGTAGTTTATATAGAGTTTAAACTAATGGGCAACTATTTTCAACTACAAGTCTCAGGAAACCAAATAATATTTGAATGTATTTTGAATGCCTTTCAGAAAACCCAAAAGGTATTAAAGTAATTTGAAAACAAATAAATATATATGTGATGGCTGCCAAACTATAACAGTTAGTGGAAATAGTATGATCTTAAGCACATGGTTTGGATGGCTGTTAGATATTAATCTTAATATAGCCTATAGCCTAGAATGAAGTACACGAGGGACATAGAATCCCTTCAACATTAGAATAGACCACTTTTGCAGCTTCAAAATGAATAACAAATATATTTTCATAATGAGTGAGACATAATTACAATAGCAACATTGTTGTTGCATAGGGCTTTGGAAATTGATTCATAATAGCATGATAATGGAATAAGGAACAGCCACTATTCCTCTTCAGTAGTTACAAAAACTCTCAAGTCATTGTTATGCAAATAAAATGCTGCAATTAACAAAGTATTATTTAACAACATGCTTATAAGAAATATTGCTCCAAAACTAGATACAGTTTTACTACACATGGGACAGCAAATATACGATAGTACAATGGCACCGGATTGGATGGCTGACGTTTTACCAAATGTGCTAATTTGTGTGTTTTTTCGCATTGTTTGTAACTTATTTTGTCCATAATGTGGCTGCTACAGTCTCTTCAAATAAAATAAAATCAAAGTTTATTTGTCACGTGCGCCGAATACAACAGTTGTGGACCTTACAAGCCCTAACCAACAGTGCAGTTTTTTCAAGTAAAAAATGAGTATTAGGTAAACAGTAAAAAAATATATATATATATATAATACAGGTGGTATACAGGTGGTATATACAGGTGGTACCAGTACAGAGTCAAAATGCGGGGGCACCGGTTAGTCGGGCTAATTGAGAGATAATATGTACATGTACAGCGGGTGAAACAAGTATTGAACACGTCACCATTTTTCTCAGTAAATATATTTCCAAAGGTGCTATTAACATGACATTTTCACCAGATGTTGGTAACAACCCAAGTAATCCATACATACAAAGAAACCAAAACAAATAAGTTCAGAAATTAAGTTGTGTAATAATGTGAAATGACACAGGGAAAAAGTATTGAACACACTTACTGATATTTATTTAAAACTTTGTACAAAAGCCTTTGTTGGTAATGACAGCTTCAAGACGCCTCCTGTATGGAGAAACTAGTCGCATGCATTGCTCATTCTTCCACACAAACAGTCTTCAAATCTTGAAGGTTCCGTGGGCCTCTTCTATGAATCTTGATGTTCAGTTCTTTCCATAGATTTTCAATGGGATTTAAGTCAGGTGATTGGCTGGGCCATTCTAGCAGCTTTATTTTCTTTCTTTGAAACCAATTGAGAGTTTCCTTGGCTGTGTGTTTGGGATCATTGTCTTGCTGAAATGTCCACCCTCGTCTCATCTTCATCATCCTGGTAGATGGCAGCAGATTTTTGTCAAGAATGTCTCTGTAAATTTGCCCATTCATCCTTCCTTCAATTATGTGATGTTTGCCAGTACCATTTGCTGAAAAGAAGCCCCACACTATGATGTTCCCACCTCCTCCAAACATGGTGTGTATTATGACATCCAAACAGTTCAATTTTGCTCTCATCTGACCACACTATACTCTCCCAGTATTTCACTGGCTTTTCCAAATGTTGTGCAGCAAACTTTAAACGAGCTTTAACATGCTTTTTTTTCAGCAATGGAGTCTTGCGTGGTGAGCGTGCATACAGACCATGGCGGTGGAGTGCATTACTTACTGTTTTCTTTGAGACAACAGTACCTGCTAATTGCAGGTATTTTCGAAGCTCTCCACAAGTGGTCCTTGGCTCTTGGACAACTCTTCTGATTATTCTTTTCAGAAATCTTGCGAGGAGCACCTGATCGAGGCAAATTTATGGTGAAATGATTGTCTTTCCACTTCCGTATTATGGCCCCAACAGTGCTCACTGGAACATTCAGAAGCTTAGAAATGTACCTATAACCAATGCCATCATTATGTTTTGCAACAATTAGGTTGTGAAGGTCTTGAGACAGCTCTTTGCTTTTACCCATCATGAGATGTGTCTTGTGTGACACCTTGGCAATGAGACCTTTTTGTGGGCCATCAGTTGGGACTGAACCAGCTGATATTAATTTGCACTGACGGGGCTGGATTGCTTTTTATTTACTGATAGTTTTCAGCTGTTGTCTTGGCTTTCCATGCCTTTTTGCACCTCCCTTTCTTCATGTGTTCAATACTTTTTCCCTGTGTCATTTCACATTATTACACATAACTTAATTTCTGAACTTATTTGTTTTGGTTTCTTTGTATGTATTTATATGTACTTATACGTATGTATATGTATGTACTTGGGTTGTTAACAAAATCTGGTGAATATTTAATGTCAATAGCACCTTTGGAAATATATTTACTGAGAAAAATGGTGACGTGTTCAATACTTATTCCACCCGCTGTAGGAATTTTTAAAGGGGGGGGGGGGGGGGTCACCTGTTCAAGAGTCTTATGGCTTGGGGGTAAAAGCTGTTGGGAAGCCTTTTGGACCAAGACTTGGCGCTCCGGTACCGCTTGCCATGCTTATGACCGAAAATAGCTTCTGGATATCAAAACAGTGATAACTCACCTCGAACTGGACAAAGATTTTTTCTTTAATGAGTCCGACGCATATACGAAGGATATACTGTTTCTCCGAGACCAGGCCCAAATCCCCTCCATTCGCGTGAAAAAAAGATGGAGGTACAGGGGGTGGAGATCGGGGTGCCTTGTGAGAATTTGTCGGTGAGTGGGTAACCCGCCTCTACCATCCATTCTATTGGTCAACGTGCAATCACTGGAGAATAAACTGGATGAGCTCGGTTCGAGACTATCCTACCAACGGGACATTAAAAACAGTAACAACATATGTTTCACAGAGTCGTGGCTGAACGACGACACGGATAATATACAGTTGGCTGGGTTTTTCGTGCATCAGCAGGACAGAACAGCTACGTCCGGTAAAACGAGGGGTAGTGGTGTGTCTATTTGTCAATAACAGCTAGTGCGCAGCGTCTAATATTAAGGAAGTCTCGAGGTAGTGCTTGCCAGAGGTATAATACTTCATGATAAGCTGTAGACCACATTATCTACCAAGAGAGTTTTCATCTATATTTTTTTAAACCTTCTATTTACCACCACAAACCGATGCTGGCACTAAGTCCGCACTCAACGAGCTGTATAAGGCAATAAGGAAACAAGAAAATGCTTATCCAGAAGCGGCGCTCCTAGTGGCCGGGGACTTTAATACAGGCAAACTTAAATCCATTTTACCTAATTTCTACCAGCCTATCACATCTTAACATCGGACACTTTTTTTTTCAGTTTTCACCTAAAATGACAAACCCAAATCTAACTGCCTGTAGCTCAGGACCTGAAGCAAGGAGAGGCATATTATTGATACCATTTCAAAGGAAACAGTTTGAAGTTTGTGGATATGTGAAATTAATGTAGAAGAATATAATACATTAGATCTGGTAAAAGATAACACCAATCAAATCAGATTTGTATTGGTCACATACATGTGTTTAGCAGATGCTAAAGTTGGTGTAGTGAAATGCTTGTACTTCTAGCTCTGACAGTGCAGTAATACCCAACAATTACACAACATATACCCAATACACACAAATCTAGCTTTTTCAAATGTTTTTGAAATGCAAGAGAAAGGTTATAATATCATATAGGAGTTATATTCTGGCCACTAGATGACAGCAGTGTGTGCAAAGTTTCAGATTGATCAAGTGAAGCATTGCAATACTGGACTATTTTGTATCAAGTCTGCCCAAATGTGCCGAATTGATCAATTGATGCATTTTCAAGTACATAACTACAGAGAACATACAAAAAATTATATGGCAATACAAAATGTAAGTTTACACACTCCCAGGAATGTCATAAATGATGGATCATTAGCTTACACACTAACTTTCACACATCTAGATGGCCGGGCAGGGTGGGTGTGGAGCTAGAGACAGCAGGGGTTCAAACTGTGGAACCCAGCTCTTACATTTGAATGTATCAAACAAAACTATGCTACATTTTATTTCTGGGACCCTCAGGATGACAAATCAGAGCAAGATTACTGAATGTAAGTACATTATTTACCTTCAGAGGTGAATGTATCAAACCAGTTGCTGTGATAAGTTTTTTTGTTGTTGTGCGCTCTCCTCAAACAATAGCATGGTATTTTTTTACTGTAGTGGCTACTGTAAATTTGACAGTACAGTTAGATTAACAAGAAGATATCTGCCTACATAAGACATGTCTATGTCCTGGAAAGTTTGCTATTACTTACAACAGTCATGCTAATCACACTAGCGCATGTTATCTCAACCGTCCCGTATACGGGACACCGATCCCATGGAGGCACATCCTTACTTTGATTAATGAGACATTTGCTCTTGTACATTTCATATTAGCTATACGAATTATGTAATTTTGTGTAATTTTTGTCTCTTTAAACCGAAAATCTACCATGACTTCTCTTTAGTCGTATCGTCTACGCATATCTAACCATGTGGCTAGTTTGGATAAATTGTTCTACAGACTTCCCTTTTTTTGTCATCAGGAACTTTCAAAAACTTCTCCGATTGCGGATTACTGGTTGTGGATCTTTCAGCTTGGATCTTTCATGGCAGGTGTAGGCTCAGTTAAGACAGTCTGTAAAGTGAAAAAGGGAAAGGGAGAAATGTCAGCGCTACGTCAGCTTCACACACAAGATGCCATAGTGCTACCGTAGATATCTTGTCACCACTGTCACGCATCAATGTCTCATGAAATTGGATACATGGGAAAAACATATCTTTACACTGTGTGTATCTGTACGGCATTCTGTACGTCAAACTATGTGAACGTATCTGTCTCTCTCTCTCTGTGTATGTGTGTGTGCTTGAGTCGGAGAGCGTTAACAACCATTAGCAACAGCGTAATGGAAATTTGAAATTAGTAATTACATTATCTGTTATTATCACTGTTCCAAATCTGCATTTTATTTCACCTCTCTGAGTGTCGTAAGACGGCCATGCATTGATACATCCCCTGACAGGTTCCAGCTGGAGGCCGTAGGACAGGGGGAATTATTCATAGCATTATCGTGGCAATGGGCCCCAGAACACCTCCGACCAGCGGTGAACCAGCACTTAGGAGGACTTTCGTTCCCTCCCTCTTTTCCTCCTTCCTTCTTTTCCCTCCCTCTCTTCCCCCCATCTCTGATGGATGTCAAGGGTGAGAGGAGGAATGTAAGCTACACCTCTCTCTCTCTCTCTCTCTCTCTCTCTCTCTCTCTGTCTCTTTCTCATAATCTTGTTCCTATGGCTGCAAATAGGCTCCTTTACAGGGAGGTGAGGGGATAGAGGGAGGGAGGGAGGGAGGGAGAGAGATATAAGAGGGGGAGTCTTCTTAAATGCGTCGGAAGTCTTCTGCAGTGCGGTGCAGGTGTCTGTCTTAACAATCTCCATAAGCATGTTGTTCTCTGAGGTTAATTTTCTCCCATCAGACCTCTCCAGAGCACTTAGCCTTCACCCCAACTGACACCAGCAGAAGACACACTTTAGAGGGAAAAGTGAATTGGAGAGGTTTTTCACAGAGTGCCTCCATTTTGGGGTATGTGTGAGAGTCTGACTGACATAAAGAAGCCAAGCTAGGCTCAGGGCTCAGGTCATGGTTATTGCCTGGTGAAATGGCCCCCTGCATTATTGTACCTTGACTCTCCACTGCCTATAGTATGAATGACAGCAGATGAGATGTATAAGCACAAAATAATCCCTATTATATTGTTTCATTCATACTGCTTTAAGGATTGTCTTGTCAGGTAATTGAACAACAAACACATTAAGCATGCAAAGGAAATGTATAGAAATTAGACTATAAATTAATTGAATGTTATTTCTCAACATTATTACATGAATGGGTCTGTAAACAACACTTCTGGTAATTACCATAAATTAATCAAATCCAGCACCATTTCCCTACCCACCTCAAAAAGCACAAGAAAGAGGATTTCGATGCCCACCATCTCAGTTTGTAAAACATATAAAACAAAAAATCACCCAATAGCAGGAACAGCACCATATAGTGGTCAAAACCTGGTAAATTCAGGATGTAAGTTGAATAATTTCAGGTGAGGGAAACATCACCAAATTAACTGAGAATAAATGACATAGGATGAAGAAACAATACTCATAGTCGCAGCGCCATACTACTTGTCAGACAAAGAGAACTGATATTGTATACTCGTTGTTGGGGTGAGATTGGCGTGGTCAGTGGCTGGAGCCCGTGGGTGGGGTCCGTGGGTGGGTTTGGACCATTTATTACTCTTTTGCTAGAAAAATGTTTGGTCCAAATCGGATGTTAGGTACTATGTTTATCGAATATTATATGAATCCTATAAATAAATTGAACAATGTTGCATGTCTGTTTCTTTAACTACAGAAACAATTTCAGAACAATCTGAGATAGTGTGTGTCATGGCTTGTTGAAACGACGTGGAATTACCCTACATGGGTTTTTGCGAGCTCAAACAGCTGATCCGGCCCGCAGGCTTTGGCAGCACAGTCATCAGAGCCATTACAAACTCATCAGTGCTTTCTGGAGCCTCAGCCTAGCTCATTTTCCATGACCATGCTTGGTTTGTCCTCAAAATGAGGTCTTCATGTTTATCTATTTCACTCCATCCTTGTTTTGAATTAAATTTATAGTGAGATAGATAATAACAAATGAACACTAAACATGACACTAATTTCAAAGGAATAGAGACTTTTCTAATGTCATATTATGGCAAATAGTTAAAGTACCAAAGGGAAAATAAATAAACATAAACATGGGTTTTATATACAATGTTGATTGTTTTTCACTGGTTGCCCATTTCTTGTGGAAAAAGGCACCAAATCTGCCGTGATCTCAGTCTATGTTATATCACTCAATAGACAGTGGCAACCTGTCATCCAGGGCAGGTGGGGCAGAGTCCCACCTGTTTTCAGCCCCACATTTTTAGCAAAACATTTTTTTGTGGGACGGCTTGCCGGTTTTGCATGTTATTTTGCCATTAATACGTGTCACATATCATTTTACAAAAAAATAAATAATAATAATACTAATTATAATTGAGTTAATTAAGCCACATACAAACATTGTTCCTGTACCCGAGATATTCTGCTGTATCTTGCCACTCGCCCATATGCATACAGGCCTAACTCATTCCTTACTTAGATTTGTGCTTATTGGATACTTGTTGTGTAATCGTTAGATATTACTTGTTAGATATATTACTGCACTGTCGGAACTAGAAGCACAAGCATTTCACGACACCCGCATTAACATCTGCTAATCATGTGTATGTGACCAATAACATTAGATTTTGATTTGATTATTTGATTCTAAGATTTGTAATTGATCATGTAAATGTTTTTGCTCTTTGTTCTTTGTTATAGAGCCAATAAGATTGGAGAAGTAGTTTACCCAGACATCCCTGTTTTGGATAGATCGCTCTTCCTGTTTTTGTTTGTTTAGTGTTTTCCAGTTTTCCCAGAAGTGGTTAGAGTCTATGGATTCTTCAATTACATGAGCTGATACATTGTGCTGTTCCTTTCCGTAGTGTATTTCTGCGCTGTTTTAGTGATTCACCATAGTGAAGGTGTTTTTCTGTATTTTTGTAGTGATTCACCATAGTGAAGGTGTATTTCTGTATTGTTTTAGTGATTCACCATAGTGAAGGTGTATTTCTGCATTGTTTTAGTGATTCACCATAGTGAAGTTGTTTTTCTGTATTGTTTTAGTGATTCACCATAGTGAAGTTGTTTTTCTGTATTGTTTTAGTGATTCACCATAGTGAAGGTATATTTCTGCATTGTTTTAGTGATTCACCATAGTGAAGGTGATTTCTGTATTGTTTTAGTGATTCACCATAGTGAATGTGTTTTTCTGTATTGTTTCAGTGATTCACCATAGTGAAGGTGTATTTCTGCATTGTTTCAGTGATTCACCATAGTGAAGGTATATTTCTGCATTGTTTCAGTGATTCACCATAGTGAAAGTGATTTCTGTATTGTTTTAGTGATTCACCATAGTGAATGTGTTTTTCTGTATTGTTTCAGTGATTCACCATAGTGAAGGTGTATTTCTGCATTGTTTTAGTGATTCACCATAGTGAAGGTGATTACTGTATTGTTTTAGTGATTCACCATAGTGAAGGTGTATTTCTGCATTGTTTTAGTGATTCACCATAGTGAAGGTGTATTTCTGTATTGTTTTAGTGATTCACCATAGTGAAGGTGATTTCTGTATTGTTTTAGTGATTCACCATAGTGAAAGTGTATTTCTGCATTGTTTTAGTGATTCACCATAGTGAAGGTGTATTTCTGTATTGTTTTAGTGATTCACCATAGTGATGGTGTATTTCTGTATTGTTTTAGTGATTCACCATAGTGAAGGTGTATTTCTGTATTGTTTAAGTGATTCACCATAGTGAAGGTGATTTCTGTATTGGTTTAGTGATTCACCATAGTGAAGGTGTATTTCTGCATTGTTTTAGTGATTCACCATAGTGAAGGTGTATTTCTGCATTGTTTTAGTGATTCACCATATTGAAGGTGTATTTCTGCATTGTTTTAGTGATTCATTATAGTGAAGGCGTATTTCTCTATTGTTTTAGTGATTCACCATAGTGAAGGTGTTTTTCTGCATTGTTTTAGTGATTCACCATAGTGAAGGTGTATTTCTGCATTGTTTTAGTGATTCACCATATTGAAGGCGTAGGCTCAGGTTTTCTGGGTCTCTATGTTTTTGGTTGGATTGGTTTCTCAATTTCTTTCTTAGGTTTTTTGCATTCTTCATCAAACCATTGTTCATTGTTGTTCATTTTCTTAGGTTCTCTGTTTGAAATGTTTAGATCTGATAGGGAAGCTGAGAGGTCAAATATACTGTTTCGATGTTCTACTGCCAAGTTTACATCTTTACAGTGAACTGTTTTGTCCAGGAAGTTGTCTGAAAGGGATTGAATTTCTACACTACTTTCCTTCCATCTATAGCATTTTGTAATATTATTCAGTTCCTTTGGCTTTGATGCCTTATGATTGAGTATTGCTCTGTTCAAGTAGACTGTGATTTTGCTGTGATCTGATAGGGGTGTCAGTGGGCTGACTGTGAACGCGCTGAGAGACTCTGGGTTGATGTCATTGATAAAGTAATCTACAAATCAAAACAAATGTTATTTGTCACATACACTGAATACAACAGGTGTACACCTTACCGTGAAATGCTTACTTACAAGCCCTTACCCAACAATGCAGTAACAGTACTAATGCCAAGGGATGAGCTGTGGATATACCTACCATACGAGTCCCCTCGAAGCCTACCATTGACAATTTACAGACCCAGTGTGCGACAGAGCTGCAGAAGTTGTTAGGGGGCATATGGGGGAGGGAATGCTGTCACCACCAGGTAGGTGTTTGTCCCCCCTTGTGTGCTGAGAGTGTCAGGTTCTTGTCCAGTTCTGGCATTTAGTTAGCCACAGACTAGTACACATCCCTGGGCCTGGAAATGGTTGATCTCCCCCTCTAAGATGGAGAAACTGTCATCGTTAAAGTATGGGGATTCTATAGAAGGGATTTAGGTAGCACACATGAGGGAATTTTTATCTGTTGAGACAATTTCCTTATTCTAACGGAATAGAGTGGGTTAGGTCTGATCTATTCAAAATGACCATACCGTCTGTTTCACACCTGGTAATTTTGTTGGATGGGACTACCAGCTCTCTGTAACCTAGAGGGCAACCAGTGGGTCCGTCTCCTCTATACCAGGTTTCTTGTAGGATGACAATGTTTGTATTTCCAATTTATTTTATGAAGTCTGGGTTCCTGCTCTTTAGGCCAAAGGAAGATGATCTCTCTCTCTCTCTCTCTCTCTCTCTCTCTCTCTCTCTCTCTCATCTTCCTCTCTCTCTCTCTCTACCTCTCTCTTTCTCTCTCTTCCTCTCTCTCTCTCTCTCTCTCATCCTCCCTTGCTCTCTCTTTCCCTCTTTTTACAGTCTAGTGTTATCTCTTGACTTCTCTCTACATTTAAAGGGCCTAATTTGTGGGTTTCTTCTACAAATTAATGGAAATGTAGTGATATTTTATTTTGGGTTGAGCCTCTGGGGGTTAGGGATATTCAAAGGATATGGTAAGGATCCGTTTCAAACTGTTTTGGTTCAAGGGGCTGATTTTGAGTCTGTCAACAAGTTTGGTGAAATTACATTTTTTGCAGATTGGTTTTTATCACTGTATGAATCTATAAGAGCTCCAGGTCATGACAGAATGCATACTTAAGAGAAATATACAAACATGTATCATGGGTATGCCTTCTGCAGCTAAGATGATACTAAAAAGCTGAGAGAGAGGCATTTGCCTAAGGCTATCCTTAGTCAAACGCTAGAGGAAAGGCAAGCTTGTCTCATTCCTTCAGGGCATTCAATTGGCCTACTCCACAGAATGTAAGGGTCTGGTTTCTGCTTTCTGTTTTTTTTGTCCACTTTCTGAAGCAAAGCAAACTTCTCCAGTGTCTGACTACTCCGTCAAAACGACCAGATTTTCTAGCAGATTCAGGGGCAACTCAAGGACACAGAAATGCAATTATTTATATGCAAACAGGACAGAAAATATGTCACAATAAAATGTCACATTCTGGGAGATATCTGATGTATCTTGGCACTGCAATCCGTCTGTGGGTGCAGCTTTGTTATGCAATAAAACAGGCCTATTCTAAATGGCGACATTTACATGCATTTGGGATTAGAGAGAGAGGGAGAGAGAGAGAGAGAGAGAGAGAGAGAGAGAGAGAGAGAGAGAGAGAGAGAGAGAGAGAGAGAGAGAGAGAGAGCGAGAGAGAGAGAGAGAGAGAGAGAGAGGGGAGAGAGAGCGAGAGAGAGAGAGAGAGAGAGAGAGAGAGCGAGAGAGAGAGAGAGAGCGAGAGAGAGAGAGAGAGAGAGAGAGAGAGAGAGAGAGAGAGAGATACCATTTGTCAGGAACACCATTCAATCAATAGAGATGAGATCAATTCCATTGTATGATGCACACCATTTGTCCTCTCACCAGCCACACCAACTACAATACTCACAATACCCAGAGTTGACCTATGACCTCATATTTAGCTATGTCCCTGAAGGTCATCCCTGTCTTTATAAGATTGTCTGCACCCTCAATTAAATATTACACAAATACCCTTCCTGTCAGTTTCACTGTGTGAAAAATTAAAGTCATGGATTTGGACAGGGCTTTAACCGCTGTGAGCAGATGCTTCATGCTTTTAAGCACTGAATAATACATTTTGGTTCAATGTCTTTGGGTCCGTTAATGTCTCTAAATGCTACCCGGATTCAACACGTTATTTCTCATCAATTCTTACACACATACACTTAAATTATCATGCACGCACACACAGACACACACAGCCCTACACGCACATATAGGGCTTTACCTGTGCAGAGCACCTGTCCCCTTCCCTTCCAGTCGTCCTTTTGCGTGGTGGAATATTTTCACCCAAAAATATATTTTTTGGTTTGTCATTGTTTTTTCTGAACCCACTGACCCCAAGTCGTCATGACCTTGTCAAGTTCACAACCCCCACCCTGTCCGATGATTGCGCCTGTCGTGTATGGAGCTGTTTTCCAGTCTGCCCTGTATTGCGCTTGCACACTCCCGGTTTCCAAACATGTATGGATGGCTTGGGTGATGCTGTCACCAGTCGAGTGTGTGTAGCTAGCTACCTAGTCTTAAGGATCAACTGTAATGCCACAGCAGCACAATATTTGATTAACAATTGATAAAACTTTATAAACATTTTTGGTTTGGTTGGCTAATATGTGCAGCAGAGAGAGGCCGAAGACGTAGAGAGGAGCGTCTGCATCAACGACCCTCCAACCCATCTCCATCCCTTCTTCAGTCGGGAGTTGCACACATAGTACCAGTCAAAGGTTTGGACACACCTACTTATTCAAGGGTTTTTCTTTATTTTTACTATTTTCTACATTGTAGAATAATAGTGAAGAAATCAAAACTATAAATTAACACATATGGAATCATGTATTAACCAAAAAAGTGTAACTATACTAAATATATTCACAACACCAAATTATTGATTAAAACACACTGTTCTGCAACAAAGTTCTACAGTAGCCTCAACAGCACTCTGTAGGGTAGCACAATGGTGTAGCCCGAGGCCAGCTAGCTTCTGTCCTCCTCTGGGTGCATTGACTTCAATACAAAACCTAGGAGGCTCATGGTTCTCACCCCCTTCCATAGACTTACACACTAATTATGACAACTTCCGGAGGACGTCCTCCAATCTATCAGAGCTCTTGCAGCATGAACTGACATGTCTTCCACACTATTAAAGAATTCAAATAATAAATATAGTACTGAAAGCATAAGCTACAGCTAGCTAGCACTGCAGTGCATAACATGTGGTGCGTAGTTGACTCAAAGACAGAGAAAGACAAAAGTTGAACAGTTTAAAACAACATTTTCTTCAAGAATGAGAAGCAAGAGAGAGAGAATTATGTTATATAATAATTTTTTGCTATATTTTGTTGTATTTTTGTTACTTTCACTTACTTAGCTAGCGAATGCAGCTAGCTAGTTTAGCCTATTCAAACAGAGACGGATGCTTTGTTAGCTAGCTGGCTATGGCTAATTTATTGCCATTGGGGCCCGCCAGTGTAAGTGCTAAACTGCTTGCTTAGTTCTAGTACTAACACATTAGTTCTAGTAGCTATGTTGACTATAACATTAGCTAATATGGTGACAACGATGTAGGCTGTGTGTAGAGGTTAGCGGTTATCATATGAAGGTTTGGCTTTTACAGACAGCTGAAGGGAAAAGGTGAGAGGAGGAGAGCACGTAGATGTGAGAAGGAATTATGCAATGAGCAAAAAAGCATCATGCTGTATATGGTTGCTATGAAAGTTAACTGTGTTTGCATGTGATTAAGGGTGTATTCATTCCACCAATTCTGTTTCTTAAATGGAAGCAAATGGAACAAAACTGGGAAAAACATACCTGAATGTGTCAAATAGAAACTCTTGTTTACAACTGTTGGATGATTACACCCTAGATCAGCTATATGCAGGCAAGAGTGTGCAAGGCAGAATTGAATGTGTAACTCTCTGTCATCTTGATTAATCCAATGTGTCTCTTGACCTGTGCACCTAGGTTGTAAAGTTTAATTAATCGGCTAGGTTGTAGCAACTTAATTGTGGGTATTGGGAAAAATGTTGTATCATGTAGTAGCCTAACCTATTATATAAGATTGTGCTGGGTGAATGGAATATGAATGACAGTCATCCACTATGCTGTAATAGAAATAAGGCCATGCTCATGAATAAAATAATCGCCCTCTTTCATCGTAAACAACACCGTTCTCCACTGCAACACAGGTAATCTACACTCTAGCTAAGATCCATATACTAAAATATCCGCCAGTAAGCCAGCCTTATGTGAGTTAGGGACTGAACGTTATTGTAAGGGTTACATGGAGATCATCGGACCTCTCTGAAATGAAAATGGATGGCCCTCCCTTCAGCAAAATATATTATACCTAAATCCTCCCTGAACGCTTGAAAAACAACAAGTGACCTTCCCCTATACCCAAAATAATAGCGGAGAACATGCCTACCGTTTTACCCTCGCTTCTTGGACAGACCAGAATTAGACCCATAATGTGAAGGAGAAGTATAGTGGCTGGTTCCCAGAGTAGCCCTCTACAAGATGGTCACCAGACTCTTCATCAACCATCTCCCTGACCACCTTACTCTGGTCAAGCCATGATGGACTGTCCCCCTTCATCTTTGGAGGATGCATGGACTCAAAGACACATTTCTCCAATGCCAAATCAGTGTGTTTTGTTTGCAACGAAACTGTCCCTGTTTGCAAATAATTTAATCTAAGAAGTCATTACGAATCTGAGCATGGTACTTTCGATAGCTAGGCCTTTCCACCCCAGACAGAGTAACCGCTGGCTACTCTTCTTTCGTGGCTTAACCCAACACATGAATGTCACAAGTCTTTCTCTAAAGCTGTCTGGGTTTAAACATCTTCTATTTTAGAGAAAGGGAATAGCTTAATCAATTGATAGTGACAGAAATAGATTACTTCCCAAGCAAAGTCGGTTTTGAGTCTCCTTAGCTATAGAAGGTTGTATCTCAGCCTTTGAATGTCAAATGTAAACTAAATAATGATATCCCCATATCCATCGGAGTCACATCTTTACTAGGTATTTAAAATCTTGTTTCTAGAATAACACATTGCAAACCAAAGCGCTGTTATAGATCACTTTATATAATCAGGTCCAATTTATTTTCTTCAAATTCTTAAGTTAACAAGGGGTTGGCCTCTGCATTTTGCCATTTTCTTTAATAAAGGGTAGGTCTATGCCATACCCTCTCATACCCACTCAATTTGAGCACTGGTTTTAACTTAACAGCCCTTTACTGACACAGAGGTATAGGCTATTTAAAGAGTGCTGGGTCGGTGGAGGAACTGGCCGACAGATCGTTCGATATAGCAGCCTATAGCCTAATTTCATCTACCAAACAGGTAGGCCTACCTCATATTTCTGAAATGTAAAGAAATAGGCTTCAACACCAAAGCTCTCTAGTCCAACACCAAAGCCCTATTTTTTGGACTATTATTTTCAGAAGAAGCCTTTGACTCCTCCTGAACTAGCACTGTAGGGCTACACATCACAGCATTCGCAAAGCAGCACACAAAAAAGGTTTTGATCAGCAAGAGCTGGCCGGGGCTCAGGTTTGGAATATCCATTGCAGTGTGTAATGCAGCCTAGCTTTATTTACACCTTCCCAGCAGCTATCTGAGAAATATAACTTTGCTCTGTGCTTCTCTGAGCATGTACTTCGTAGCCTATAGGCTATGGATCATTTGATTGAGACCACACTAAATAGCCTATAGGCGGACTTGATATTGCGCGCCCAGCGGAGAATCGGAGATGAGGGGCGACATCGTGCACACATTGACGTATAGTCTAATAAGCAAAGAATTCTAAAACACTGAGAAATATAGAAAGTTACATGACCCTCCCCTGGACTAGATAAAAAAAATACTAAACCATCCCCTTGACTGAAATTTAAAAAGCCTTTTCCCACCAGGTACCCATTTTGTTCTCTTACAAAAATATTTATGTTATATTATGAAGGCGATGAATCAAAATCAGTGAAATAAAACAAGCTGGATAACTAGCAGATTTACATCAGTCGTCAACATCAATGATCGGCCCGCCCTCCTTTGCATCAAATCAAATCAAATCGTATTGGTCACATACACGTGGTTGTTATTGCAGGTGTAGCGAAATGCTTTGCCATGTCAGGCATGTGTTTAGCAGGCACTGTAACTAGCTTATTTCTAGCACCTGCCCCCTGAAAGGTCTGTGCACGGCCCTGCACAGACACTCTTACAATCATGGAGGCACACACAAACATTGACTCACACACACACACACACACACATATACACACGCACATCAGGCTGAAATTACCCGCTGCTCAAAAGAACATTAAACGTAATTTTAAGAGTAATGGATCTCATCAGTCGGTGAACCTATAGCATTATACTTCTACACGCGTGGCTGCACCGCCATTAATTGTGATACCTTCTCCTAAGCTGTTCTTCTGACTAGCCGCTGAAAATTAGGGGCTCAATGTAGAACTTGGTAAATGTATACACAGTTTTTTAGCTGAGTTCAAACTCCATTCAACCTTTATGATTTGTTTAAAGAATAGAAGTAATATTATGACATGTAAAGCAGCTTGGCCATTAGACCTGATGCTCTGGAGTATCCGTTCCGTATGATTTGGTTCAGTTTCATTTGACTTTGGAAGGTGATAATAAAAGTTGACACATTACTAGGTCAATGTTTTCTGCTTACATAGACAGCACTGTAGTGTAAACATTCCTGTAGCCTAGCATGGCTCTGACTGTATCGAGCTCCAGTATTCCACCCTAATCTTTTGTATAAAGGCATGTGTCATTTTCTTTTAGGCCATACGGACAAGCCCCTCTGCCTCAAACCCCTCAGTAAATTAATTGCATGTATCAACATAAGTGTATAGACTTGTTCGAGCATCTCTACAGTAAATGACTGCGGCGTCTTAGATTGATTCAATTCACGACACTGAGAGCTTCTGAGAGCTTTCAGGAGACTACAGCTTTCACGGCCAAGATTCCGTGGAATCTTGGAGAGAGAAATGATCCCTGGGTTCTGTCGAGGTTTCACCTGAGACAAACAGTCGAACAGCAACCCTGTGTAACAGTTTCAATCCTGCCCTAACAGGGTCGATCACAGGCTTGTCAAATCAATGGGAATTGGCAGGTTGAATTGATTTCTGTGGGAAAGGAGGAAGGGTAGAAGAGAATGAACCCCTTATCAGCTAAAAGTCTGGTTGTCACTTGACAACATACCCTCACAATGTGAGAATTGATGTGCTAGAGGTGTCTCTGCTGCCTCCAATGGCCTTCAACTATATAATAAAGGATTGTCAGAGTGTTCATGACAGTCAAACAGCTTGGTTTGGTCAATGATGTAGGAAACGTTACTAACATTTGACGGATGATTTCCTGCTCTGGTTACACATACTGTACAACAATTAGGTCCTGCGTGCTCTTTAGTCTAGGCGTAGGTGGGAAAGCAGACCCGTAATAAACCATACAGCCATCCTTATTCCTGGGTTCTACTCACCAGAATGAGGCCACAGGTGATAGATTGTTACCAAAATAATTATTATCTTGCTTATTTTCAATTTTCTTCCGACTCTCTTTTAAAATGTAAATATTAAAACATTGTAAGTGGTTGAAAGAATAAGAATAGGTTTACAATTATCCTTGCAATAATGTTTTCATCTAAGTTTAGGAAGCCTGCCTTCAAGGACATTTAATTAGCCTTCTGTAATTGCAGGTTTCGCAGGTTTAAATCTTCTGCGGCATAACTTGTCGATTAGAAAGTGAAAATCCTGGCGGTGAATTCTATCATTATCATAAATGATTTCCTATTTTCTTCAGATATTGTCCCTCCATCACCTTCCCACGAATACTAATCGCATCCGACAGTGAATAATAACATTTCCTCTCGCACAACAGTAGGAGTCTCACTTATCTGTTAGTTTCACTGTTCAGAAAATACTTCCTCTGACTTCTAAACAGCCCTAATTTGTTGGCAATTTAGAGAAGAACCTAACGTCCTCTGGTGTCAGGGTTTTGTTTTACACCGAGGGTATAGAGATAATAAAGAGTTGGACAAAACCTAATATAGCTTAGTTGGTTGAAGTTGGTCACCATCAGTAGGCCACGGCGAATGGCACAGAGTGTACAGACATATCACCGGATACAACAACATGTGCGTCTTCAAACTCTTCATCCATTGATTTATGTCTACACCAGCCAACCACGCATCAGAGCATCTCTCCAGTAGTACTTCAGCTCCTGGCAACGTCTCTCTTCACCCTTTCCACTGGAGCTAGCTAGATCCTAGATTCACTGCTTGGTATTCTGAAGGGTGTCTAGGCCCTCTTAAAAAAATTGCTCTGGCCTGGCTTGTATTCCTGGCTACCTTCCTTTTCTGCTCCCACAGTACCCATGTCCATTAGAGCTGATCGAGGCACACGGCCCGGCCCCACGGCCTCCCCCTCCACCCCGCTGTTCAGTTCGCTGACTCACACCCCCCCCCTGGGGTTTCTGGGTAGGGCTCTCTGTGTCTTCACATAGTTTGATGGATGGAATCAATGTCAGTACGAAACACAGGATAAAAACAAGTCTTGGTCTAGTTTCACGACTGATAAAGCAATACAGCACCCAAAATGAGCCATGTTTTTTATTAGTTTGAAGAGACACAGACGACCTGTCTCAAACTTTGCCTCAGATAAGAGAGTATTCTTTGTGTGTCTTACTCAGCTCACCATATGCGCTCTGTAAACTGGATGAATGAACTGACATGAAGACTATACAAATCTGTTGGGGCGTATACCTTTTTAAACTCCTGGTAGGCAGGAAGGAGAGGTCACTCAAAATGCAACCAGCAGCCTTCTCCCTTCTTAGTGACTGGCCTAATCATTCCCCCCAACTAATTATTACTGATTGTGTTCATTATGTCATGTCCCGGTGTCTCCAACCCGCTGATGGTGGTGTGGGTAAATAGCAGCGACGGCAATGTTTCTCAAAGCTATCTTTTGAGAGGAACTTCTAACCAGCAGACTGTCCCTCTTGAAATGCATTTTTTATGAGACTCCCAAACCCCCTATGGCGTCGGGAGAATATAACGTTTTTTTTGGGTTGGTGTTTCATGAGATGTCAAGTGCGTCTTTGCCAAACCCCCACGGTGCGTTTGAAGCAAATTACAGTGCTTTTTGTAAAGTTTCTTTTTTACACTGCTACGAAATGCCACTGAACTCTGATTCAGATATGGACTATATTTGTTGTAATACACGTATGCAGGAGGTCAGTAATCTCAGAACTAATGGAGATTGAAAAGAGTATCCGATATCTCAGCAATTTTACTATCCGGCATCATATACATTCTGGCTCAGCGTTTCCACATATATTACTAAACTATATTAAAAATATATGAATTATACATCGCATAAATGAATTTGAGGGCACAGATATTCTGTCCATTGGATACAGGAAGAAGTACTCTTGGAGCAATTCTACATCTACAGAAAAAAATCTGCAGCAAAGGGACAGTCAAGCTGACTACAGAGAGACACAATGGTTCATCACACCCACCTGACCAACCACGCAACACAAGAGTACATGCTTCAACACACACAGACACACCGCTACAGCCAGAACTGAACTGAGCCAGAGGCAACAGATATTGGATCGAATGCTCAGTATCCATTTAGGCAAAATAATTGTTGATAATATTATGACAATCCACATAATCTAACAATTACATCACAACGAGACAAAAATGCACGAGTAAGAAAAAAGTATCACTCCACCGAAACATTTGAATAAATGCACCGAAATCGTCATAGTGTGAAACTAAGACTAATAAACCGAAGTCCCCATTAATAATCACAGCAATTAAAAATGCAACTTAAAATACATTTTCTGCCAGCATCATTTCCTCTCCATTTCCTAAGCCACCATTATAGATTCGTTTATGCGGTGAACCAACCGATTTCTCTCTGCAGTCACAGTAGTGCTTATTTTGAAAGGCCCAGCTCCTTTTCTCTCCCCTGGTTTTGCCCATCGGCTTACTTACTTCCAAAGCGAAATCTCCTTAATGCAGCTTTTTCGCTTGAGTCTGCAAATAAAAGAACTAAGGGCTTTTCACTGCTTTACTTTGCGACTGCAGAGAAGAAGCCATCCAGAGCAGTTGCTCCATCACACAAACACAAACGTGCATAGACACAGCAGAGATACAGAGTATACAGACATATTTGCAGACATGCATTGCGAAACATATTGCGTATATGTCAGAAATGTTGTCTCATGCACACAGGTGTGGATGCGCGCACACACACACACACACACACACACACACACACACACACACACACACACACACACACACACACACACATACACTCTACTGGGACCACAGATGTGACGGTTATACTCATTACCAGTAAACACATGAATACCCCTAGAGAGAGAGAAACGATGTTTGCCTTGTGTCTAAAAACCAACCCCGCAATACAAACACAGCACAGTGTTAAGAGTGCATCTTCGTTTTGAGAGATACCAACCCATGGTATTTGAATTATTAACTCAACATAGAGTGCCTATTTGAGCTTTATGAGTACAGACGAAGCCACACATAGCCACATGGCACCTGTCAGTGCCCATTTGACATGTCAGACGGGCCCTTCGACTGTTAATGGGGAGAGAGATGTATTGCAGGTAGCCTTTAAAGTCGGGCACTTGACACACAGCACATCATTAACACCTAGTTGAAGGCCCTTCTCTGGCCCACTTCCAGAAAGTTCACAACTGTTCTCTTCTCAACAGTACCCTGCACTCCTGTCTCCCTCATTGCCCGCCTGCCTCTCCCCCTTCCCTGCCTGACTACCTCCCGCCACTTTGTCTCCCCCTATGTTTGGAGCAGCATGGAAAGTCAACACTCTTCTGACTACCTTTTTACAAGCCATCAAACACTTGCCCCCTGGCCCCTTTCAAGCCAGAGAAAACAACTTCAAAATGTGGAGAGAAGTAGGTGGCAGGCGTACTAGTAGCTAATGCTGTTTCTATCCACCCTTATGTGTGGGGGCTCACTGTGGGTGGGATGAAGATGTGATGTTGTTTGAGTGTCCGAATGTGCTGTGTGTTGAGATCATTAATAGCAAAGAGATGTTGTATATATACATTTCTATTTCGTTTTTTGACAAGGCCTCTATCCCTCAAGCAATACAACTGTAATATCAATCCAGCAGTGAGATATTTCTGGATCCGCATTGGATAAAAAAACATCAAATCATATTGTATTGGTCACATACACGTGTTTAGCAGATGTTATTGCGGGTGTTGTGAAATGCTTGTGCTTCTAGCTCCGACAGTGCAGTAATATCTAACATGTAATGTCTAACAGTTTCACAACATATACCTAAATACACATAAATCTAAGCAAGGAATGAATTAAGAATATATATAAATATATGGGCGAGCGATGTCAGAGCGGCATTGGACTAAGATACAGTGGCATAGTATAGAATACAGTATATACATATGAGCTGGGTGATGCAATATGTAAACATAAGTAAAATGACTAAGATACCATATAATAGTATAGAGTGCAGTTTATACATATGAGATGAGTAATGCAAGATATGGAAACATTATTAAAGGGGCTAGTGTTGCATTTCTTAAAGTGGCCCGTGATTTCTAATCTATGTCTATAGAAAGCCACCGCTGATGTGCTAGTGATGGCTGTTTAACTGTCAGATGGCCTGTTTTTCAGTCTCTCAGTCCCAGCTTTGATGCACCTGTACTGACCTCTCCTTCTGAATGAGAGCGGGGTGAACAGGCAGTAGCTTGGCTGGTTGATGTCCTTGATGATCTTTTTGGCCTTCCTGTGGCATCGGGTGCTGTAAGAGGGCGGTAAGTTTGCCCCCGGTAATGCTTTGGACAGACTGCACCACACTCTATAGAGCTTTGCTGTTGTGGGCGGTGCAGTTGCCGTACCAGGCGGTGATACAGACCGACAGGATGCTCTCAATTGTGCATCTGTAAAAGTTTTAGGTGGTAAGCCATATTTCTTCAGCCTCCTGAGGTTGAAGAGGTGCTGTTGCGCCTTCTTCACCACACTGTCTGTGTGGGTGGACCATTTCAGTCTGTTTTATTACGCCAAGGAACTTCTCCACTGCGGACCCGTTGATGTGGATAGGGGGGTGCTCCCTCTGCTGTTTCCTGAAGTCCACGATCATCTCCTTAGTTTTGCTGACGTTGAGGGCCAGATGTACGTACATTTGCGAACGCAGCGTTAATAGCGCCATGGCCAAGAAGCAGAAAGCGCTTGATGTGAAACCGCAGTGTGCGTGTTATGTACCAAACCTGCAGTTCATCAGGTAATCAGCTCCTGTCCCCACCCACTATTTAATCGCGCAATTGAATGGGCCTCCTCTTCTCTTTCCATCATGGATCAGCCACCAAGTCAGGCAAAACAGCCAAAACAAAAATTTTGCGATAACGAGGTTGATCTGCTTGTTCATGAGGTAACAGCAAATTTAATCATCATACAAGCCCGGAATTCCACACCCACACAAAAGAATGCCATCTGGACCGAAATCACAAAAAAAATCTATGCAATATCCTTGACCCGCAGACAGGTGGAAGAGGTAAAAAAGAGGTGGCAGGACCTCAAACGCCGTACCAAAGAAAAAGTTGCATTTAACAGGGCACAGGCCAGGAAAACTGGTTCAGGTCCCCCAGAAGTGCGCGGATTGACCACTGTTGAAGAGGTTGTGCAGCAAACGCTGGTTGCTGAACCAACCTGATCTCCCAGAAATACGTGAAATGAACACGACCCCTTAACCCCGATTTACGTGGTGGTGGCACGGAATGTGTTGAAATTACGTGTCGGCACCACGGAAACAACACCCATACAAAGTCAATGAGGCTCATTTGTCGTGGTGGACACACGGATTCCCTGGTTCAACAACGTCACACAGTGGGCGCGGTAAATGTTGTTTTCTAGTTTACTAAACGTCCTCCTTTTATAATGTATTATAGTGAATTTGTTCCAATTTTTGTTGTCTAAATAACAGTAAATTGTTTGTGATATAACTGTAACGTCTCAGTCCGACATACAGAAGGAGCCGGAGGCACAGATGTTATCTCCAACGCTTTATTAAGGCTAAACTAAACTCAGGCAGCTATAGGCTACTGCCCACGCCCTAACTACACGCACTCAATCAAGTAGAAACACACAGAACAGAAACGGGAGAATATGCTAACACTTATTGCTAACACACAGGAACACAGGTTGTAACATGCTACAAGGAAAAACAAGACTGACTAAAAACCCGCCTAAACTTCCCCTATGTAACTGTTACCTGGTAACCCTCAGGTGCCGCCCCCCACGATTACGATTACAGTTCCTGTATGTTATCACAGTTACACCATGAGTCGTTAATCACAAAACATATGCCTCCGCCCTTCTGCTTCCCGGAGAAGCAGATTATATACTACCCAGCTTGTTTATTCCTGTCAGCGATGCACTGTGATTTGAGATAATTCTACAGGGACTGTCTTGGAATGTGTTTTCATAGTATCCTTTACGGGCCCCTCTTCTAATGTATGCCACGTAGTATATAAGTTCAGTACTTTCTTTGCTCAGGGTTCTGTCATAGCAAACTACACTCACTGGCTATATGGACCCAGATCTGATTAATAAATATCTGTATCAATCTTTCAACCGATTATTCGTATTTCTTCTCACATCCTGAATTTCTTCAATACTAGAAATAATCATCATTACACATTGAGAACCCAACTGGCTTTACGGAGTCAGACAATATATCCAGAGAAAGCCATGTTTCCTTGAAACAGAGTATGTTTCAATCCCTGGTGTCTCTCTGGAAAGTATCTCTCGCCTTGAGCTCATCAACTTTATTATCCAGACATTGGACATTAGTGAGTAGTATACTCATGAGCGGTGGGTGGTGTGCACACTTAAGTCGGACCAGAAAACCGCCTTGAGTACATCTCCTCCGCGTTGTTTTGCGTCGGCTTCTGGAATAAGTTCAATTGCTGTATGAAATGACACAAAACAATTCCTAAGCAAATAATGTAAAAAATTGTACACAAACAAACACAAACAAACAAAATACTGCAAAGTTTCCTAAGAGCTAGTCGTAATGCTGCCATCTCCGTCGGCGCCATCTTGCACTAATGATATAATGTAGC